>JAVJIX010000082.1:635000-675000 GCA_036785185.1 Paratrypauchen microcephalus
GCGCCCGTGCTCACTTCCTGTTGGACTCGGTGGCCTGAAGGTTCGCTCTGCCCGTGTATGTCTCCAGCCTGTGGTCCTGTGTCGTTATGATGTCACTTCTGTTTATTTCATTTCTTTATTTGAATTAAAACGGTGCCTATTAACGAGCGCGTGAGCCGCAGCGTTGACATAAACATACTGGAGTTATCGCCATGGCAACAACAGACTCATTACAGGACGTTACCCGCAGAGACACACGACACGTCACCGAAGACTGTCTGAAGATCGCTGAAGATAACGCACTATTCTATCGAGTTTATAATGATAATTAGGTACAATTCCATGTTTTAGCCCTACTGGAAGGGCATCTGACATAAACACTGTGCGCTCTGGAGAGATATTATGACTTCTCTGGTTTATTTTATGTTCTAACTGCTGCTCTTCTGTAGTCGTCCATCTCACACTCGCTCTGAGCCAAGAGTTGCACGAGGCATGCGGCAATCCGGGATTCATGTTCCTGCGGCCGATTACAGAGAATAAAACATGAACGAGTGAAAATACTGCACCCGCCACGGCCCCCGCCACAGCCCCCACCACGGCCCCCACCACAGCCCCCGCCATGGCCCCCGCCACAGCCCCTGCCACGGCCCCCGCCACAGCCCCTGCCACGGCCCCCGCCACAGCCCCTGCCACGGCCCCCGCCACAGCCCCTGCCACGGGGCTCGTTTGGCTAAAACATTCACTTTGAGAACTAAGAATAGCTCTGACCAGCGACGAAGCCGTATGAGCAACTGAAGCATGTGTGCACACACCAAACAAGTGATCTGATTTCTGGAGTGATCTGATTTCTGGGGTGATCTGATTTCTGGAGTGATCTGATTTCTGGGGTGATCTGATTTCTGGAGTGATCTGATTTCTGGGGTGATTTGATTTCTGGGGTGATTTGATTTCTGGGGTGATCTGATTTCTGGAGTGATCTGATTTCTGGAGTGATCTGATTTCTGGGGTGTCCTGATTTCTGGGGTGATCTGATTTCTGGGGTGATCTGATTTCTGGGGTGTCCTGATTTCTGGGGTGATCTGATTTCTGGAGTGATCTGATTTCTGGGGTGATCTGATTTCTGGAGTGATCTGATTTCTGGAGTGATCTGATTTCTGGGGTGTCCTGATTTCTGGGGTGATCTGATTTCTGGGGTGATCTGATTTCTGGGGTGTCCTGATTTCTGGAGTGATCTGATTTCTGGGGTGTCCTGATTTCTGGGGTGATCTGATTTCTGGGGTGATCTGATTTCTGGGGTGTCCTGATTTCTGGGGTGATCTGATTTCTGGAGTGATCTGATTTCTGGGGTGATTTGATTTCTGGGGTGATTTGATTTCTGGGGTGATCTGATTTCTGGAGTGATCTGATTTCTGGAGTGATCTGATTTCTGGGGTGTCCTGATTTCTGGGGTGATCTGATTTCTGGGGTGATCTGATTTCTGGGGTGTCCTGATTTCTGGGGTGATCTGATTTCTGGAGTGATCTGATTTCTGGGGTGATTTGGTTTCTGGGGTGTCCTGATTTCTGGGGTGATCTGATTTCTGGGATGATCTGATTTCTGGGGTGACCTGATTTCTGGGGTGATCTGATTTCTGGAGTGATCTGATTTCTGGGGTGATTTGATTTCTGGGGTGTCCTGATTTCTGGGGTGTCCTGATTTCTGGAGTGATCTGATTTCTGGAGTGACCTGATTTCTGTGGTGACCTGATTTCTGGGGTGATCTGATTTCTGGGGTGATCTGATTTCTGGAGTGATCTGATTTCTGGGGTGACCTGATTTCTGGAGTGATCTGATTTCTGGGGTGATCTGATTTCTGGGGTGATTTGATTTCTGGGGTGATTTGATTTCTGGGGTGATCTGATTTCTGGGGTGTCCTGATTTCTGGGGTGTCCTGATTTCTGGGGTGTCCTGATTTCTGGGGTGATCTGATTTCTGGGGTGATCTGATTTCTGGGGTGATCTGATTTCTGGAGTGATCTGATTTCTGGGGTGATCTGATTTCTGGGGTGATTTGATTTCTGGAGTGACCTGATTTCTTGGGTGATCTGATTTCTGGGGTGATCTGATTTCTGGGGTGATCTGATTTCTGGGGTGACCTGATTTCTGGGGTGACCTGATTTCTGGGGTGATTTGATTTCTGGGGTGGAAGACGGTTTTGGTTGGAGGAGCTCTGGGGGTGCAGTTCTTTTATGGGGAGGGTCCTCCCGTGTTTGTGGTACTGTTTTAAACACGTTTTAATGTCATTATTCCCCGTGGTGACTCCCGTGGTGACTCCTGTGGTGAGTCCCGTAGTGAGTCCCGTAGTGAGTCCCGTAGTGAGTCCCGTAGTGAGTCCCGTAGTGAGTCCTGTAGTGAGTCCCGAAGTGACTCCCGTAGTGAGTCCTGTAGTGAGTCCCGTACTGAGTCCCGTACTGAGTCCCGTACTGAGTCCCGTACTGAGTCCCGTAGTGAGTCCCGTACTGAGTCCCGTACTGAGTCCCGTAGTGACTCCCGTAGTGAGTCCCGTAGTGAGTCTCGTAGTGAGTCCCGTACTGAGTCCCGTACTGAGTCCCGTACTGAGTCCCGTAGTGACTCCCGTAGTGAGTCCCGTAGTGAGTCTCGTAGTGAGTCCCGTACTGAGTCCCGTACTGAGTCCCGTAGTGACTCCCGTAGTGAGTCCCGTAGTGAGTCTCGTAGTGAGTCCCGTACTGAGTCCCGTACTGAGTCCCGTACTGAGTCCCGTAGTGACTCCCGTAGTGAGTCCCGTAGTGAGTCCCGTAGTGAGTCCCGTAGTGAGTCCCGTAGTGAGTCCCGTAGTGAGTCCCGTAGTGAGTCCTGTAGTGAGTCCCGTAGTGAGTCCCGTAGTGAGTCCCGTAGTGAGTCCCGTGGTGAGTCCTGTGGTGAGTCCTGTAGTGAGTCCCGACTCTGGTATCAATTCATATTGAGAATCAGCAGATCGTTAAAGTCAAAGTATCAATATCGGTATTGGAACTGAAAAGGTTGGATTGGTGCATCCCTAGAAACTGTGTCTGCAGAAAAGCGGCAAAATAAATGTGGCAAAGACGAAAGTGAAGACTGAAAGAAAAGGGAAAGAGTGAAAAATAAATCCAACAGTTCCTCTAAACGCTGCTCCACTCACACGTGTCACCAGGTGCTTCAGGTCAGATCCCTCTATGCTCTAAACTCTCACTAAACTCTGAATTATGGGTCATCTCGTTCTTCTCGTTATCTGATGTTTGCTGATCATGAAACTGTTTCTGTTCAGTTTCTCACCCCGTACACACCCCGTACACACCCTGTACACACCCTGTACACACCCTGTACACACTGTACACACCCCGTACACACCCTGTACACACCCCATACACATACTGTACACACCCCGTACACACACCCTGTACACACCCCGTACACACACTGCACACACCCCGTACACACCCCGTACACACACTGTACACACCCCGTACACACACTGCACACACCTCGTACACACCCCGTACACACACTGTACACACCCCGTACACACACCCCGTACACACCCTGTACACACACACCGTACACACCCTGTACACACACCCTGTACACACACCCTGTACACACCGTACACACCCCGTACACACCCTGTACACACACTGTACACACACCCTGTACACACCCTGTACACACCCCCTACACACCCCGTACACACACTGTACACACACTGTACACACACTGTACACACACTGTACACACCCCGTACACACCCCGTACACACCCTGTACACACACCCCGTACACACACTGTACACACCCCGTACACACCCTGTACACACACCCTGTACACACACCCTGTACACACACCCTGTACACACCGTACACACCCCGTACACACCCTGTACACACCCTGTACACACACCCTGTACACACACCCTGTACACACCATACACACACTGTACACACCCTGTACACACACTGTACACACCCTGTACACACACTGTACACACCCTGTACACACCACGTACACACCCCGTACACACACTGTACACACCCCGTACACACCCCGTACACACTCTGTACACACACTGTACACACACTGTAAACACTCTGTACACACCCCGTACACACCCTGTACACACACTGTACACACCTTGTACACACACTGTACACACCCCGTACACACACTGTACACACCCCGTACACGCACAGTAAACACCCTGTACACACAATGTACACACACTGTACACACACTGTACACACCCTGTACACACCCCGTACACACCCCGTACACACCCCGTACACACCCCGTACACACACTGTACACACACTGTACACACCCCGTACACACACTGTACACACCCCGTACACACCCCGTACACACACCCCGTACACACCCTGTACACACACACCGTACACACCCTGTACACACACCCTGTCCACACACCCTGTACACACCGTACACACCCCGTACACACCCTGTACACACACTGTACACACACCCTGTACACACACTGTACACACCCCCTACACACCCCGTACACACACTGTACACACACTGTACACACACTGTACACACACTGTACACACCCCGTACACACCCCGTACACACCCTGTACACACACCCTGTACACACACCCTGTACACACACCCTGTACACACACCCTGTACACACCGTACACACCCCGTACACACCCTGTACACACCCTGTACACACACCCTGTACACACACCCTGTACACACCATACACACACCGTACACACACTGTACACACCCTGTACACACACTGTACACACCCTGTACACACCCTGTCCACACCACGTACACACACCGTACACACACCCTACACACCCCGTACACACCCCGTACACACCCTCTACACACACTGTACACACACTGTAAACACTCTGTACACACCCCGTACACACCCTGTACACACACTGTACACACCTTGTACACACACTGTACACACCCCGTACACACACTGTACACACCCCGTACACACCCCGTAAACACCCTGTACACAGACTGTACACACCCCGTACACACCCCGTACACACACTGTACACACCTCGTACACACACTGTACACACCCCGTACACACCCCGTACACACACTGTACACACACTGTACACACCCCGTACACACCCCGTACACACTGTACACATCCCGTACACACCCCGTAAACACCCTGTACACAGACTGTACACACCCCGTACACACACTGTACACACCCCGTACACACCCCGTACACACTGTACACATCCCGTACACACCCTGTGCACACACTGTACACACACTGTACACACCCCGTACACACACTGTACACACCCCGTACACACTGTACACATCCCGTACACACCCTGTGCACACACTGTACACACACTGTACACACCCCGTACACACTGTACACATCCCGTACACACCCTGTGCACACCCCGTACACACACTGCACACACCCCGTACACACCCCGTACACACTGTACACACACTGTACACACCCCGTACACACCCCGTACACACTGTACACATCCCGTACACACCCTGTGCACACACTGTACACACACTGTACACACCCCGTACACACACTGTACACACCCTGTGCTTTTATTCGTCGTTCTCCTCGGCGTCTCTCAGCTCGTTAACTTCTCTCATTGTTATACAACTTCAATTACATTAGTGTGACGGGGCCGTAAACGAGGAGTCGTGTGACGGAGCCGTAAACGAGGAGTCGTGTGACGGAGCCGTAAACGAGGAGTCGTGTGACGGAGCCGTAAACGAGGAGTCGCGTAAAATCATCCTTCGCTCGTCTGAAGTTTCGCTCAGGCACATTTAAACTTCGATATGATCTGAACCGACGTTTTACTGCGTTGGAGTCTTAGAACAAAACCTGGAGTTTTGTGTTTTCGTTCCTGGATATTTAGAACGCTCAGAACACGTACTTCCACAGCATGATGTCATCAGGTGGCTCCTCTGTGTTTTTAAAGTCCATTTACCTTCACTATGGAGTTCAATTGTTTTTAGCCTAATTTCAGACTCGTTTGTGCGTAATATTGGACCTTTAAAGATTAAACAAAGGAAATAAGGGACATATTTTCTCCACTTGTACAGGATGAAATAAAGATGGTGTTTCCGCTGTGGGCAGAACAGATCTGTGCATAAACATGATTTGAGGTGAGTTAAAGGCCGGAGCAAAGGCGTCTGGAGCCCGATCGTTGTGTAATACGAGACCTTTAAAGGCTCCTCAGACCTCAGACTTTTCCATCCCACCGAGCGGAGCGGCGGCGGAGGCGGCAGGGGGCACACACTCCAGAACTTTCTCTACAAACCACCTCCAGCACCAATCAATGACGGTGTTCTCCTCTGGTCACAATGTGGAGCGAGTGTGAAATGTCACGAGACGGAGAAGAGATGGAGGAAGGAGGAAGAAGAGAAGATGGAGGGAGGAAGAACGGAGGAGGTGTACTCACGGACACAGAGGTCTCCGCTCTCGTAGTATCCGGGGCAACACTGCGAGCGGCGGCGGTACATGGTGCGGACGCCTCGACGGTACGCCGTCTTATAACTGATCCTGAAATGCACACAGGGAGGTCACCGACGACGTCGCAGTCGGACAGTTCTCTAAAAGATCGACACACTTTACACAAGAAACATTTCCTGACACTTTGTTTTCTTCATTTTTGGTCCATCCATCCATGTTCTTCCTCTTATCCGGGACCGGGTCGTGGGGGCAACAGTCTAAACAGGGACTCCCAGACTTCCTTCACCCCGGACACTTCCTCCAGGTCCTTCGGGGGGACCCCAAGGAGTTCCCAGGCCAGTCGGGACACATAGTCCCTCCAGTGCGTCCTGGGTCTTCCCCGGGGCCTCCTCCTGGTGGGACATGCCCGGAACAGAGGCATCCGGAACAGAGGCCCGACAGACACCCACCTCAGCTGCTCCTCTCCACGTGGAGGAGCGGCGGCTCTACTCCGAGCTCCTCCCCCTATCTCTAAGGGAGCGCCCAGCCACTCTGCGGAGGAAACTCATTTCGGCCGCTTGTATCCGCGATCTCGTCCTTTCGGTCATTACCCAGAGCTCATGACCATAGGTGAGGGGAGGAACGTAGATCGACGGTAAATCGAGAGCTTTGCCTTTCGGCTCAGCTCCCTCTTCACCACAACGGTCCGGTACAGCGACCGCATCACTGCCGACGCTGCACCGATCCACCTGTCAATCTCACGCTCCATCCTCCCCTCACTCGAGAACAAGACCCCGACATACTTGAACTCCTCCACCTTTTTTTGTCATTTCTACTTATTTTATTTATATTTTTTGTGCTCATTAGAGGAGTTTTGGCTCAGTGTACATCAGGGAACTACGTAGGTGTGGAATTCCCTCGTCTGATGTTATGATTTTCAACCAGGAAGTTTCAAACCAAGAAAAACTGGGGAAAAACATTTTTACTAAAGTCTTAAACTGGTCGATGTGATCTGATGTTTTATTGACGATCGTCTCACCTGTCACTGGCACGTTCATGTTTTTAAAGTTCTATTTCATTTTCAGAGTTAAATCAGGTTTTGTCAGAAGATAAATGATTTTGTGAGTCTGAGTAAATCTGCAGGTCAGACGTTATAATTGACTTTTTTTCATTCTGGTAAAAAAAAAGATGATTAAAAATGGACGGAGACGTGATCGGAGCTTCACACTTTGTACAGGCTGTGATTAGTTGTTAATCGTCAGTAATCAATACACGATATCCAGGTGTGTGCTGTGGGCCTCAGAGGTTCTGCTGGAGGAACCTGTGGAACTGGCCATGTTTCATTGAAGTTTAGACGACCAGGCAAACGTCTGGACCATTTCATGTTTCTTTATTTCTACGGTTCTTCACAATTCTTCACAGCTCTTCACAGCTCTTCAGGTTCTTCAGGTTCTTCACAGTTCTTCACGATTCTTCAGTTCTTCACAGTTCTTCGCGGTTCTTCGCGGTTCTTCGCGGTTCTTCGCGGTTCTTCAGGTTCTTCACAGTTCTTCACGGTTCTTCAGGTTCTTCACGGTTCTTCAGGTTCTTCACGGTTCTTCACAGTTCTTCACGGTTCTTCAGGTTCTTCACGGTTCTTCAGGTTCTTCACGGTTCTTCAGGTTCTTCACGGTTCTTCACAGTTCTTCACGGTTCTTCAGGTTCTTCACGGTTCTTCAGGTTCTTCACGGTTCTTCACAGTTCTTCACAGTTCTTCGCGGTTCTTCGCGGTTCTTCGCGGTTCATCAGGTTCTTCACAGTTCTTCATGGTTCTTCACAGTTCTTCGCGGTTCTTCACAGTTCTTCGCGGTTCATCAGGTTCTTCACAGTTCTTCACGGTTCTTCGCGGTTCATCAGGTTCTTCACAGTTCTTCACGGTTCTTCACAGTTCTTCACGGTTCTACGCGGTTCTTCACAGTTCTTCACGGTTCTTCGTGGTTCTTCACGGTTCATCAGGTTCTTCACGGTTCTTCACGGTTCTTCACGGTTCTTCACGGTTCTTCACGGTTCTTCGCGGTTCTTCACAGTTCTTCGCGGTTCTTCTGTAGATTCACACTGAAGCATGAACACAATAAAGGACCCTTTGCTTTGGTCACTGGTTTGACCCTGAGGGTTTGAGCTGTGCACAAAGTAAAGGGTGGACACTCTGAGGATGAATATACAAAATATTTCAATCAGTTTTTGCTCCATAATTTCATCTTCTGTATTTAGATAAATGTAGAAAGTAAAAATATAAGAAAAAATATTTAAAAATATTAAATTGTTGGGGAGGAGTGGACTTTGGGATCTGAGAGACGCTGATGAGACACAGAGACAGAGAGACACAGAGACACAGACACAGACACAGAGACACAGAGACACAGACACAGACACAGAGACAGAGACACAGAGACAGAGACAGAGAGACAGAGACAGAGAGACAGAGACAAAGAGACAGCGACACAGAGAGACAGAGACAGAGACACAGACACAGAGACAGAGACACAGAGAGACAGAGACACAGACACAGAGACAGAGACACAGAGACAGCGACAGAGAGACAGAGACACAGAGACAGAGACACAGAGACAGCGACAGAGAGCCAGAGACAGAGACACAGACACAGAGACAGAGAGACAGAGACAGAGACACAGAGACAGAGACACAGAGACAGCGACAGAGAGCCAGAGACAGAGACACAGACACAGACACAGAGACAGCGACAGAGAGCCAGAGACAGAGACACAGACACAGACACAGAGACAGAGAGACAGAGACAGAAACAGAGACACAGATACAGAGACAGAGACACAGAGACACAGATACAGAGACAGAGACACAGAGACACAGAGACAGAGACAGAGAGACAGAGACAAAGAGACAGCGACACAGAGAGACAGAGACAGAGACAGAGACACAGACACAGAGACAGAGACACAGAGAGACAGAGACAGAGACACAGACACAGAGACAGAGACACAGAGACAGCGACAGAGAGACAGAGCCACAGAGACAGAGACAGAGACACAGAGACAGCGACAGAGAGCCAGAGACAGAGACACAGACACAGAGACAGAGAGACAGAGACAGAGACACAGAGACAGATACACAGAGACAGCGACAGAGAGCCAGAGACAGAGACACAGACACAGACACAGAGACAGAGAGACAGAGACAGAAACAGAGACACAGAGACAGAAAGAGAGAGACACAGAGACACAGAGACAGAGACACAGAGACAGCGAGCCAGAGCCAGAGACACAGAGACACAGAGACAGAGAGCCAGAGACACAGAGACAGAGAGACAGAGACACAGAGACAGAGACACAGAGACAGAGAGCCAGAGACAGAGACACAGAGACACAGAGACAGAGACACAGAGACACAGAGACAGAGAGCCAGAGACAGAGACACAGAGACACAGAGACAGAGACACAGAGAGACAGAGACAGAGAGACAGAGAGACAGAGACACAGAGACAGAGACACAGAGACAGAGACACAGAGACACAGAGACAGAGACACAGAGACAGAGACACAGAGACAGAGACACAGAGAGACAGAGAGACAGAGAGACAGAGACACAGAGACAGAGACAGAGACACAGAGACACAGAAACAGAGACACAGAAACAGAGAGCCAGAGCCAGACACAGAGACACAGAGACAAATGGACAGTTTGTCTCACCGGTGTTTGGTGCACTTGAACCAGTTGAGGATGTCGGTGCAGCGGGTGTAGTAGATCTGGTCAAACGGATGAGCGTACGACTCCTGCACCGTCACCGCGTAACTGCAACGCACAAGAACAACGCCATCAGAACGCCATCAGCACGCCAACACACCATCAGCACGCCAACACGCCAACACACCATCAGCACGCCAACACACCATCAGCACGCCAACACGCCAACACACCATCAGCACGCCAACACACCATCAGCACGCCAACACACCATCAGCACGCCAACACGCCAACACACCATCAGCATGCCAACACGCCATCAGCACGCCAACACACCATCAGCACGCCAACACACCATCAGCACGACAACACACCATCAGCACGCCAACACACCATCAGCATGCCAACACGCCAACACACCATCAGCACGCCAACACACCATCAGCATGCCAACACGCCAACACACCATCAGCACGCCAACACGCCAACACGCCATCAGCACGCCAACACGCCATCAGCACGCCAACACGCCAACACACCATCAGCATGCCAACACGCCATCACCACGCCAACACACCATCAGCATGCCAACACGCCACCACACCATCAGCACGCCAACACACCATCACCCCGCCACCACGCCAACACACCACCACCACGCCAACACACCATCAGCATGCCAACACGCCATCAGCACGCCAACACGCCATCAGCACGCCAACACACCATCAGCACGCAACACGCCATCAGCACGCCAACACGCCAACACACCATCAGCACGCCAACACACCATCAGCACGCCAACACACCATCAGCACGCCAACACACCATCACCACGCCAACACACCATCACCACGCCAACACACCATCAGCACGCCAACACACCATCAGCACGCCAACACGCCAACACGCCATCAGCACGCCAACACGCCATCAGCACGCCAACACGCCAACACACCATCAGCATGCCAACACGCCATCACCACGCCAACACACCATCAGCACGCCAACACGCAATCAGCACGCCAACACACCATCAGCACGCCAACACACCATCAGCACGCCAACACGCAATCAACACGCCAACACACCATCAGCACGCCAACACACCATCAGCACGCCAACACACCATCAGCACGCCAACACACCATCAGCACGCCAACACGCCATCAGCACGCCAACACACCATCAGCACGCCAACACGCAATCAACACGCCATCAACACATTGGTCTGGTTCAGTCTGGTTCATTCTGGTTTGTCCTGGTTCAGTCTGGTTTGGTCTGGTTTGGTCTGGTTTGGTCTGGTTCGGTCTGGTTCATTCTGGTTTGTCCTGGTTCATTCTGGTTTGTCCTGGTTTGTCCTGGTTTGGTCTGGTTTGTCCTGGTTTGTCCTGGTTTGGTCTGGTTCAGTCTGGTTCGGTCTGGTTCATTCTGGTTTGTCCTGGTTCATTCTGGTTTGTCCTGGTTTGTCCTGGTTTGGTCTGGTTTGTCCTGGTTTGTCCTGGTTTGTCCTGGTTTGTCCTGGTTCAGTCTGGTTCGGTCTGGTTCATTCTGGTTTGTCCTGGTTTGTCCTGGTTTGGTCTGGTTTGTCCTGGTTTGTCCTGGTTTGGTCTGGTTCAGTCTGGTTCGGTCTGGTTTGGTCTGGTTTGGTCTGGTTTGGTCTGGTTCGGTCTGGTTCATTCTGGTTTGTCCTGGTTTGTCCTGGTTTGGTCTGGTTTGTCCTGGTTTGTCCTGGTTTGGTCTGGTTCAGTCTGGTTTGGTCTGGTTTGGTCTGGTTTGGTCTGGTTTGGTCTGGTTCATTCTGGTTTGTCCTGGTTTGTCCTGGTTTAGTCTGGTTTGTCCTGGTTTGTTCTGGTTTGGTCTGGTTCATTCTGGTTTGTCCTGGTTTGTCCTGGTTTGGTCTGGTTTGTCCTGGTTTGTCCTGGTTTGGTCTGGTTCAGTCTGGTTTGGTCTGGTTTGGTCTGGTTCGTTCTGGTTCATTCTGGTTTGTCCTGGTTTGTCCTGGTTTGGTCTGGTTTGGTCTGGTTCAGTCTGGTTTGGTCTGGTTTGGTCTGGTTTGGTCTGGTTTGGTCTGGTTTGGTCTGGTTCGGTCTGGTTCATTCTGGTTTGTCCTGGTTTGTCCTGGTTTAGTCTGGTTTGTTCTGGTTTGGTCTGGTTCAGTCTGGTTTGGTCTGGTTTGGTCTGGTTCGGTCTGGTTCGGTCTGGTTCATTCTGGTTTGTCCTGGTTCAGTCTGAGGTTGTGTTGAGGTGGTGTATGTGGTGCTGTGCTCAGAATACTGCAGCACCTCTGAGGTTCCAGGGTGGAGCATCTCCCCGAGCGCCTGCCCCGGTCGGCCGATAATCCGCACCATAAATCTCCCGGCGTTCCTCCGCGTCCGGGAGCACAATGATTCTCGCTTATTTCTCACCGATGACAGGAGCTTCCCAACTGATAATTATTCCGTCTGACCGGCCGTGGTGATAGATTGGAGAGAGAGCGCGCTGATCAATTTCCCTGCGTATCTCATCTGAGGCCGGGCTCCGCCCCCTCGCCGGCCGCACCGCCGCGGGGCACTGACGATCGATAACGCTTTGAACAGACTTTACAAACACGCCGCAACTTTGGTTAAGGCGCCCATATTTCCTGATCTCTCGTATCACCGCGTTTCCTCCTCACACATTTCACCAAAACACTCTGTTCCACCTGGTGATGTCATCATGTGGTGATACAGGAAGTGCTCCACTGTGTTTTTAAACCCCACACACCTTCACTAGAATCATGTGGATCATTTCAGTCCTGGAGTTTTAATTTTTTTTTTATTTTATTATCTTTTATTTATCCCTGTGGGGAAATTATTTCTCTGTATTTGACCCAGGACCAGCTCCATGATTCTGTTTGGGTTTGGTCAGGAGGATTTTACCTGGTGCAAGTTTTGGGTTGATGGGGGAAACCGGAGGAAACTCACCCAGACACGGGGAGAACATGCAAACTCCACACAGAAAGGCTCAGGCGACCCGGGGATCGAACCCAGAACCTTCTTGCTGTGAAGTGTGAGTGCTAGCCACTCAGCCACCCTGCCTCCGAGTCGCCGATCTCGACTGAACTAAAGGTAAAAGTTCACTGTTCACTTGGAAACTCCCACTTAATGACATCACAAGGTGGAACAGAGCGTTTGGAGCTTTGTGTAGACAGACGAATAATAAAGAGTTCCTCTGTGGGGAAGATGGCCAATGTGCTCTTAAGTAGGAGCCAGACTCTGGAAATATTTCTTTTGCCCCAAGATTAATTTCAACATTTCACCGCGGCATTTGTGGCAATCAAAATAATTATACAGTGGTACCTCACCTTACGAAATTAATTTGTTCCAGAAGTGGTTTCGTAACGTGAATTTTTCATAAGTTGAGTAGCTATTTCAATGGAAAAAGCCTGATTCGTTCCAAGGCCCCGATCCAAGTTTTTTTTTAATAGTGTAACTTTTTTTATAGTGTAACATTGTGTTCTGTGTAGAGACTGTAGACCCAGGACTAAACGTGGACTATACCAGGTCTAGACCAAGGTCTAAACCTGGACTAAACCTGGACTAGACCAGGTGGATTAAAGCGCCGCGCGCGGGTCTATTTCCTGGTTTTGTTTCGAGTCACGGCTGAGGCGAGCAGGGAGGAGGACCGCACGCAGTCTGAGCGCATGAACGAGACCCGTGCTCAAACCGTGTCTCCTCTAGACCTCCTCTAGACCAGGTCTAGACCACCGCGGCTCTTGCATGCGTTCGTTCATGCGCTCAGACTGCGTGCGGTCCTCCTCCCTGCTCGCCTCAGCCGTGACTCGAAACAAAACCAGGAAATAGACCCGCGCGCGGCGCTTTAATCCACCTGGTTTAGTCCTGGTTTAGTCCAGGTTTAGTCCAGGTTTAGTCCAGGTTTAGTCCAGGTTTAGTCCTGGTTTAGTCCTGGTTTAGTCCTGGTTTAGTCCTGGTTTAGTCCAGGTTTAGTCCAGGTTTAGTCCAGGTTTAGTCCTGGTTTAGTCCTGGTTTAGTCCTGGTTTAGTCCAGGTTTAGTCCAGGTTTAGTCCTGGTTTAGTCCAGGTTTAGTCCTGGTTTAGTCCTGGTTTAGTCCAGGTTTAGTCCTGGTTTAGTCCAGGTTTAGTCCAGGTTTAGTCCTGGTTTAGTCCTGGTTTAGTCCAGGTTTAGTCCTGGTTTAGTCCAGGTCTAGACCTGCTGTCAGCCCCGCGCCGGGTCATGCTGCGCTATCACACGTGTCAGAGTGCAGTTTTCTCCCCCCTCCCCCCCCCCCCCCACACTTCACTATTAATAATTTTGTTGAAAATCTATGAAAGTTTTGAGTGTTTAAACGAGAGACAAATGTGAGAAAAGTTTAAATCCAGTCTGAGAAAAGCGTATAATGTGTGTGGCTGAGCGCACATTATTTGAATTTTTGAGATTTCGCGTTTCGTAACTTGAATTTTCTTTCGTATCTAGAGACCAAAATTTAACGTGAAGGCGTTTCGTAACTTGACATTTTCGTTTGTTGCGTCTTTCGTAAGGTGAGGCACCACTGTATTTACAAAAAAATAACTGGGCTCAAATTAGGCATAAGCAACAGAAATGAACACAACTGAGGCTACGTTTATACGGCGACGATCAAAACAGAAGACGCACAAGTGGCGTCTCGTCTTCAATTTTTTATCCGTGTTTAGACGAGCGTTCTCAACAGGAAATGTTTGTTTACACGAAGACGCAAAAGTGGGCGAATTCAATTGAATATGCATGCCAGGCCGCTAGGGGGCACTGTGATAGAGCGGCGGCATGTCGGCGACCATGCTCAAAATGGTCATTTTCTAATAGTTTATTTTACCCGTCTCTGTTCACCTGTGGTCTCCGTATACGTTTTATACAACTGTTGAAATGACTCTTGTATGTTGACTAGAGCTGCTAGCGCAACTTGAACATCCGCGGTATCAAGGTAGTCAGACATGTTTGTTATTGTTTTTACCGGCTTGGCGCATCCAGTCAGGTGTATGCGGCGTGAACATGTTTTGCGCTTCTTGCCGTTTAGACGGAGACACGACCCGGGCCGTCTTCAGAACTCCACACTCTGGAAGGAGTCTTCAGATTTTTGCGGTTTCAGAGCCCGACGGCGCCGCCGCCGTGTAAACGAAAGACACTTCCGATAGAATATTTTGTCGTTTTCAGTCACAATCGTCCTCGTCTAAACGGCCCCTGAAGCAGAACCCACATGTGCACGGCTACACCGACGAGCCCCCGAAAGGCCGAGCTGACCTGCTTTTATACATACTCCCCCAGGAAGCTCCTCCCTCCAGGTGAGTCCACAGTCTCAGCAGGTTGGACGTGCGGCAACTTTACTTTTATCTAAGTTCTCCTGTTAACTTTCTGAAACGGCCTAAGTCCCCCTTTAAACAAAAGTGCTCAACATCATCTACAAACACCAAAACATCCAAATCAAATACAAAACCCAACAAACAAAAGGAACTGAAACCAATCCTCCCCCTCCACATGGTCTGGTCCAAACCCCCCCCCCCCCCCCAGAGGCCTCAGGCCACGCCCCCTCTTCTGTCTCCAGACCAGGTGGAGGAACAGGTGAGTGAGGTGTTTGACCAAATGTACCAAATTTAACCAAATAAAATCATTTAAAGTCATTTGAATGTGTGGTGATTAACTAAACAAAACTAAATAAAACAAACCCGGGATAATTGTATTTAGCAGTTTAGTTGAATATGGAAAAATATGAAATGAATGTGAGAAGACGGGGACAAAAGCGCAAACACGAAACAAACACAACTCCAGGTGTGTGAGGAGGGGACGGCGTTGGAAGATTAAAAGTCACAAGTTTGTGTGATACTGGCCCTTTAAGAACGAGCGTGTGTGTTAGCGCGTGTTAGCGCGTGTGTGTTAGCGCGTGTTAGCGTGCCCTTGGCCCCGGCCGGGCCCCTCACCTCTCCCAGTGGCTGCAGACGTTGGGGTCGTCGGGGTTGAGGCCCCAGACAAAAGCCCCGTGGACCAGAGCGGCGAGCAGCAGGGGGCCAGACGCAGACATGCTTCACTCTGGAAAGACAAAAACAAGACGGAGATCAGACCAGAGCCACAGACCGAACCACGTACCGAACCTGAACCGAACCACGAACCGAACTACGTACCGAACCTGAACCGAACCACGAACCGAACCACGAACCGAACCACGAACCGAACCACGAACCGAACCACAAACCGCTCACTCACGATTTAACAACAACCACACTTTAATTAGTCTAAATCAGGGGTGGGCAAAGTTTTTGACTCGTGGGTCACAAAAGGTTCTAAAATTTGACAGAAGGGCCGCACCAGGAGCAGCTGGATTTAGTGTTTTGGTAAAAACACTAAAAATACAAAGACCTTTATTTGTTTAAAATCACGCTGATGGACAGTCAGGAAGTTGTAACTAGGAACTGGCAAAAAGTGACTCATTGGAACAGAAACAGTGGATTGAAATAATTGAGGAAATGTATTTGATGGAAAGAATGACTCATTATCTAAGGTTGAAAGCGGCAAATTTGAGAAAAGTTGGTCTAAATGGATCGACTATAAGAACAAGAGAAATGGATAGTTTTTTCCCTTTTGTTTGCTTGTTTGTTTTTTTTCTGTAGAACCCCACAGATTTTGCTGTTTTTGAAAAAGCATAAATAAAAAGTTTAAAAAACACTATAAATAACATGGGATATGTAGAAAACATGTGCTTTATTTCAATAATAAATGAACAAAAACATTACAAAATGTCCGTCTGTCAAGTTCCACAGTATTTAGCTTTTTATTGAAATGACTCTTAAAACACAGAAACTTTTACAGGGGGTCCTCGGGTTACGACGTTGATCCGTTCTTAAGACGCGTCGTAACCCGAATTTCGTCGTAAACCGGATTTTGCCTTTGATCTTCCAACCAAAGCACCAATAACCTTTCCATCTCAATAATTAGACCACTACGATGCTTGTTTATCACTGCCGCTTTCATAGGAGCAGATCAGAGCCCACATCAGGTACTTCCGCCCACATTGGACACGCACACGAGGCTGTCTTCTTCTCCCTACAACCACAACAGAGCGTATTCTTCCGCCGTGCGCCGTGCGCCGCGCGCCGCGTGCGTTTGTTTACATCTTTTACCACGCTAAACCGCGTAAGACGGAATGACGCGTAATATATACATATTTTTTTTAATGGGGGCGCGTTCGTAACCACGAAACGTCGTAACCCGAGACCGTCGTAACCCGAGGACCCCCTGTATTAATAAAATACAACTTTTTTTTAATTACTAATAGTTTTAAAGTACTGAAAGAGTAAACGTGGAGCGAAACGCCTCAACAAAGGTCAGTGTATGTAGTGCGCCAGCTACTGGAAAACACCAGAACTGCAGGGAAATTAAAACATTAACAAGGTTTATTAATATAATTTCTTCTAGTTCGGCGGGCCGGATTAAGAAGCTTAACGGGCCGCATATGGCCCCCGGGCCGTAGTTTGCCCATGCCTGCTCTAAATAAAGTAACACAAGAACAAATATGTTTATGTGACGATAACGGGATGTTTCCTGTTTCGTCCCGGTCAAACTGGACTTCACGTGTCCATCAGTCTCTCTAAAACATGCGGCCCAGAGGCCAGATCCGGCCGTCCAAGACCTTTAATCTGGCCCTCGGCTGATTTTCTATTCAAATATTTAAATTATATTTTTATTTTCTATTAAAATACTGGTAATTTTCTGTGCAGTTTAGCATCGCAGCGTCTCCCGCGCCTCTGTGCGTGGCCCCTCCCACCAGCGCCTCTGTGCGTGGCCCCTCCCACCAGCGCCTCTGTGCGTGGCCCCTCCCACCAGCGCCTCTGTGCGTGGCCCCTCCCACCAGCGCCTCTGTGCGTGGCCCCTCCCACCAGCGCCTCTGTGCGTGGCCCCTCCCACCAGCGCCTCTGTGCGTGGCCCCTCCCACCAGCGCCTCTGTGCGTGGCCCCTCCCACCAGCGCCTCTGTGCGTGGCCCCTCCCACCAGAGCCTCTGTGCGTGGCCCCTCCCACCAGAGCCTCTGTACGTGGCCCCTCCCACCAGAGCCTCTGTACGTGGCCCCTCCCACCAGAGCCTCTGTACGTGGCCCCTCCCACATAGAACAGAAATAGAAATAGAAAGCCTTTATTATACACAGTACAATGGGATTCAAAGTGCACTCAGAGCAAGTATAAAAGAATAAATATAAAACTACTAACAACACACATATACACACATACAGCATACCGGGTCGAGGTAGGACCGTCGTTTTGACTGTCGACCGTGACGCCCTCATCAGTAAAATGTCAAAAATGAGAAAAGTGGACGCCGAGTGCAGGATTTTCCAAGAAAAAAAAAAAAAGGACTAATTCCTATTTGTTCAGAAGGTGAACGGGAAACCTGTACGCTCGTGTTGAAACTGCATTTGTCTTAAAGGAGAAGTCACGTTTTTTACAATCTGAGCCTTATTTCGGTAATAAAACAAGTTGTTTTACTCACCCATAGCACTTTGGTGTCATATGGAGCACTTCCAGAGATGTTTTAGATTAGCGTTAGGCTAACGCCGTTAGCCTATCGCGACTTATAGCCATAGCTCAGGGCATTCCCCGAGCATGTAATATGCCCCGTGCGGGCTCCAAATAACACAAACTTTATCACTTTTCAAATCACAGAAGCTCAATGTCTTAGTCCACACTTTTGTTTGAGTCAAAAGTGCCTCTAATCCGAGATTTATCCATAGTTTCGAGTAGATGAGGAGGACAGTGCGCATGTGCGGAGTCACAGTTTATTTCACTCTCAGCTCTCGGGACCCAAACATGAAACGCAAAGCTGTAAATTATGGATAAATCTCAGATTAGAGGCACTTTTGACTCAAACTAAAGTGTAGACTAAGACATCGAGCTTCTATGATTTGAAAAGTGCTAAAGTTTGTGTTATTTGGAGACCGAGAACTCACGTTATGGAGATCACTAATCTAAAACATCTCTGGAAGTGCTCCACATGACACCAAAGTGCTATGGGTGAGTAAAACAACTTGTTTTATTACCAAAATAAGGCTCAAATTGTAAAAAACGTTAATTCTCCTTTAAAGTTTCAGGTTGTTCATAATATTAATATTAATAAGAAAGAGTTCATCAAATAAAAAAGACTTCTGTAATAGATTTGTGTTTCTCTCAGTGGTGAAAGTAGTTTTCATGTCTTACAGGTGCTCTAATGGTAAAGTGATGACTTTACCATTTAAAAACAAAAAAACACTCATTTTACCCGTTTTTTTTTTTTTTAAGTTTTACACCTTTTTCATAGATAAATAACTTTTTTAATATACTTAATTATTTCATATTTTTGTGGGCCTACGTACATGGTGCCTACCCAGGCAAAAAAGTTATGTGGAAAAAAGCAGCATAAAAATGCAAACTCCACACATGCCTGTGCGACCCGGGGCTCAAACCCAGAACCTTCTCGCTGTAAAGCGTGAGTGCTCGCCACTCAGCCACCGTGCCGCCTGGGCGACTTTCACGGCTACGGTCAGATCAGTTTGGACAGTCGTTGCTTAACAGACTGCAGATATCTCTGCACCAGAGTTTCGGGGAGCTTT
This sequence comes from Paratrypauchen microcephalus, assembly GCA_036785185.1. Taxonomy (NCBI): domain Eukaryota; kingdom Metazoa; phylum Chordata; class Actinopteri; order Gobiiformes; family Gobiidae; genus Paratrypauchen; species Paratrypauchen microcephalus. Next base: position 654,710 of record JAVJIX010000082.1, read on the forward strand.
CACTTATTCTCCAAACCACCAAACCAACAAACCACCAAAACATTAACCCAACAAACCACCAAACCAACAAACCACCAAACCAACAAACCACCAAACCAACAAACCACCAAACCACCAAACCACCAAAATATTAACCCAACAAACCACCAAACCAACAAACCATTAACCCACCAAACCAACAAACCACCAAAACATTAACCCAACAAACCACCAAACCACCAAACCATTAACCCAACAAACCACCAAACCACCAAACCACCAAAACATTAACCCAACAAACCACCAAACCACCAAACCACCAAAACATTAACCCAACAAACCACCAAACCAACAAACCACCAAACCACCAAACCACTAAACCACCAAACCACCAAACCACCAAACCACCAAACCAACAAACCATTAACCCACCAAACCAACAAACCACCAAAACATTAACCCAACAAACCACCAAACCACCAAACCATTAACCCAACAAACCACCAAACCAACAAACCACCAAAACATTAACCCAACAAACCACCAAACCAACAAACCACCAAAACATTAACCCAACAAACCACCAAACCACCAAACCATTAACCCACCAAACCACCAAACCACCAAACCACCAAAACATTAACCCAACAAACCACCAAACCACCAAACCACCAAAACATTAACCCAACAAACCACCAAACCAACAAACCACCAAAACATTAACCCAACAAACCACCAAACCAACAAACCACCAAACCAATAAACCACCAAACCAACAAACCACCAAACCACCAAACCACTAAACCACCAAACCACCAAACCACCAAACCAACAAACCATTAACCCACCAAACCAACAAACCACCAAAACATTAACCCAACAAACCACCAAACCACCAAACCATTAACCCAACAAACCACCAAACCAACAAACCACCAAAACATGTGGGTTTTGGCCACCATTAACCATATTCTCTTAGCGGTGCACACCGGAACGGCGCACCGGTATAAAACTCACAGCCGGTACGGCCGTTCCGGTGTGCACCGCTTTACTTTCACCACTGGTTTCTCTGCACAAATATTTGGACTTATTGATATTTTTGGGGTATATTTGCCGTGAGTTTTCTGATCCGGCCCCTTTGGGATCAGAGTCGGTTGGATACGGCCCCCGGACCAGAATGAGTTTGAGATCCTGCTCTAAAACGTGTAAATCTGTATCTGAGTCCTTCCTCCAGACTCAGGCGGTTGGAGGTTTCTCCTTGAGGAGGACCTTGAGGAGGACGTGGCAGCGTGGGGCTCCTCTGACAGGCCTGATTTGTTTAGAGCAGATTTCATTAGACGTATGGAGGCTGATGTTTGATCCACTGCGTGACATTGATTGATTCAGTGCCATCGCGGGTCCGGCCTCACCAGATAAACAACGAACACACACGACAAACGCACACGACATGAACATCTGACACAAAAACATCCCACAGATTGATGGTGTCGGAGCATTAACGGCGTTTCTGTTTCACTTCCACCTCGTGTTCGTCTCGTATCGACGCCTCGTGGATCTGACTGCGAAAAACCTCCAATAAAAGTCCGACAAACTCTGACTCAGAGGTGGAAACGGCAACGGCCTTAAAGGTGGAGGCTACATCTCCATGGAAACAAGCTTTGATTACTTTATTATTGCTTTCTTTGGAATGTTCCACGGTGTGACATTAAAGCATCGAGCATTTGTTTATTCCAGGTGTTTCTGTTGCTCAGAAATACACTCATGGACAAAACTGTTGGTACAACGGTCACAGAAATAACAAAAATAATAATACAGTGGTACCTCACCTTACGAAAGACCCAACAAACGAAAATTTCAAGTTACGAAACGCGAAATCTCAAAAATTCAAATAATGCACACACATTATACGCTTTTCTCAGACTGGATTTAAACTTTTCTCACATTTGTCTCTCGTTTAAACACTCAAACTTTCATAGATTTTCAACAAAATGATTAATAGTGAAGTGTGGGGGGAAGGGGGAGGGGGGAGAAGACTGCGCTCTGACACGTGTGATAGCGCAGCATGACCCGGCGCGGGGCTGCCAGCAGGTCTAGACCTGGACTAAACCAGGACTAGACCAGGTGGATTAAAGCGCCGCGCGCGGGTCTATTTCCTGGTTTTGTTTCGAGTCACGGCTGAGGCGAGCAGCGAGGGGGACCGCACGCAGTCTGAGCGCATGAACGAACGCATGCAAGAGCCGCAGTGGTCTAGACCTCCTCTAGACCTGGTCTAGACCTGGTCTAGAGGAGGTCTAGAGGAGGTCTAGAGGAGGTCTAGAGGAGGTCTAGAGGAGGTCTAGACCACTGCGGCTCTTGCATGCGTTCGTTCATGCGCTCAGACTGCGTGCGGTCCCCCTCGCTGCTCGCCTCAGCCGTGACTCGAAACAAAACCAGGAAATAGACCCGCGCGCGGCGCTTTAATCCACCTGGTCTAGTCCTGGTCTAGTCCTGGTTTAGTCCAGGTTTAGTCCTGGTTTAGTCCAGGTTTAGTCCTGGTTTAGTCCAGGTTTAGACCTTGGTCTACAGTCTCTACGCAGAACACAATGTTACACTATAAAAAAAAGTTACACTTGGAACGAATCAGGCTTTTTCCATTGAAATAGCTACTCAACTTATGAAAAATTCACATTACGAAACCACTTCTGGAACGAATTAATTTCGTAAGGTGAGGTACCACTGTAAATAAAAATTCGATGAAATTTACCCAATGAAGGTCAGACACTGCTTTTCAACCACGCTTCAAGAGAATTATTTTAAAAAATAAACTCCTGAAACAGGCCTGGCCAAAAACGATGGAACCTTAACTTAATATTTTGTTGCACTTTTGAGGCACTCAAACGGTTCCTGTAACTGTGAGTGAGACTTCTGCTCCTTCAGGTATTCTGGCCTCTCCTCATGAGCTGCTCCAGGTGTCTCAGGTCTGAAGCCTTTTCCAGACGCATGTTTCAGCTCCTTCCAAAGATGCTCAGGAGGATTTAGACATTCTTGGGGATTTTTATCTGTGTTTTGGGTCATCGTCCTGTTGCAAGACCCACGACCTGCGACCGAGACCTTTCTGACACTGCAGCACATTTCCCTCTAGAATCCCTTGATCGTCTTGAGATTTCCTCGTCCCTTTACGGATTCAAGACCCTGTGCCAGATTCAGCGAAGCCCCAGAACATAACAGTATCACAGTGTTCTTTATATATGACTGAACTGGAGTCACTTTAACTGCTGTTTGTTCACTGCTCACAATCAAAGACATTTATTGTGCAGCGTTCCTGTGCCTTTTAACCTTACACTGTTGTGTTTTTTAGTTGATTGTACAGACTTATTATTATTATTATTTATCCTAAAGGGACAGTGTGTAAGATTTTTACCCGTTAATTACTGAAATTGAAGATACCCATTCAAAAATACATTGTTTTCCAAGCCTTTTCACTTCCATCATGAAATCAAAGTATTCTTTTGGACTTAGATATAGTCACATAAAAGGGGGATCTTCCCCATGCAGAGGCAGCCATTTTGAATACGAGAGCCGCAGAAGGACATTTGGGCTCCGCCTTCGGCAAGGCTCGTGGTTTTGGGTAAACAACACAAGCATGCTGCCGGATCAGACGTCGTAATGGATCTAACATGTGTTTTGGACTAAATTGTTTTACTGGATTTTATTCGCTGGATCCTTACGGACAGATTGAGAGCAAGTTTATGGTGAAATACAGAGTTTGACCTGTGCAAAGCATTCTAAGGTAAGCTAACCTTGTTTTGTGCTTTTCCGTATAAAAGCCCCATGTGCTCGGGGAGTGATTGTTGTGCCGGGAAATGAATTGCATAGTCAAAAAGAGGAGACTGTAAGGTTTCATTTGATGTGTAGAGTGTCATGGTACATGATCTGGAATGTGTGTTTTCATGCGAAAAGAAAAAAAAAACAGTGAACGGGACCGTGTTTTATTTATACCGTAGTTGTCGGCGAGGGCTCGGACGAGGGCTCGGACAGCGCCGGGTGCGCGAGCGGGTACGCGAGCTGTCTGCGTTACGGCGCGCCCGGGTGACCCTCGAGGTCTGCCGTAGCCAAAACAGGAAGCGCAATAGCACCATCCACCTATGCACCACCAAACCTACACACTGGGGCTTTAATTCTGATGCATGCTCATATTTTCCTACTGTTTCTGAAACTTGCGTTGAGACATTACAATTTCCCCACTGTGGGACAAATAAAGGATTATCTTATCTTCATATGCTTCATTTTTCTATTTGTGAAGATAGAGCGGATGTGCCTTGGCAAAAGTTCCATAGGACATTCTCCCAGAAGCTCTGTGGCTTGTCAAATTCCAATCTGGCTTTTTTATGATTTGTTTTCAACAATGGCGTCCTCCTTAGTCGGTAAACGGTCACATCTTTATACAGCGCTTTTCGACCTTCAAGGCACCTGAAGCACCTTACAACAAGGAACCACTCACCCATTCACACTCCAGTGTACGCAGACACTGGGGGCGAGGGGGGTTAAGTGTCTTGCCCAAAGACACAACGGCAGCATTCATCTGTGGGAGCTGGAATCGTAGCGACCAACCTGTGGGTCAGTGGACAAAGGTTTGAGGTCCACTTTGGCTCAAACGGCGGGTGGTGCATGAGTTTAGGGGCGCCTCTCCACAGATCTGTGACCTGCTCGTCTCCTTTGTGAAAGCTTAAGCTACACTGTGGAACATTCTAGACAAAGCAATACCATTTCCACGGAGACAAGCAGGAGGTCATGGGCTTCCACTAGAAATGTTACGCAGTGCACCTTTAAAGTCAGAGTGTTCCCGCACTAAAAGTTTTGATCCGAGCTCTGACTGGGGCATGCTGTTGTTTCCATGAGCATGACACTCCAGACAGCAGCTTTACTGTTCTGATTGATCAGAATTATTGATCACCAATCCACAGTTCAGTCCTTAAAAGTCCTACAGAACGCACAATGGACCTGAGAGAACCGGGTCTGATGTTCCTCCTCAAACACCTGGAGTCGTGTTTGTTTCATTCTCATGTTTGAGGAACTCTTTATTATTCGTCTGTAACATCTCCAAAGCTCCAAACGCTCTGTTCCACCTCGTGATGTCATCAAGTGAACAGTGAACTTTTCCCTTTAGTTCAGTCGAGATCGGCGACTCCAGGACTAAACCAGGTCTAAACCAGGACTAAACCAGGTCTAAACCAGGACTAAACCAGGACTAAACCAGGACTAAACCAGGTCTAAACCAGACTAAACCAGGTCTAAACCAGGACTAAACCAGGACTAAACCAGGACTAAACCAGGACTAAACCAGGACTAAACCAGGTCTAAACCAGGACTGAACCAGGACTAAACTAGGACTGAATCAGGACTAAACCAGGTCTAAACCAGACTAAACCAGGACTAAACCAGGACTAAACCAGGACTAAACCAGGACTAAACCAGGTCTAAACCAGGACTAAACCAGGTCTAAACCAGACTAAACCAGGTCTAAACCAGGACTAAACCAGGTCTAAACCAGGACTAAACCAGGACTAAACCAGGACTAAACCAGGTCTAAACCAGGTCTAAACCAGGACTAAACCAGGACTGAACCAGGTCTAAAACTGGTCTAAACCAGACTAAACCAGGACTAAACCAGGACTAAACCAGGATTAAACCAGGTCTAAACCAGGACTAAACCAGGACTAAACCAGGACTGAACCAGGACTAAAACTGGTCTAAACCAGGACTAGACCAGGACTGAACCAGGACTAAACCAGGTCTAAACCAGGACTAAACCAGGACTAAACCAGGACTAAACCAGGTCTAAACCAGGTCTAAACCAGGACTAAACCAGGACTGAACCAGGACTAAACCAGGACTGAACCAGGACTAAAACTGGTCTAAACCAGGACTATTGGGACTTTAGTTCAGTCGAGATCGGCGACTCCAGGACTGAAATGATCCAGATGATTCTAGTGAAGGTGTGTGGAGTTTAAAAACACAGTGGAGCACTTCCTGTATCACCGCATGATGACATCACCAGGTGGAACAGGAGTGTTTTCAGTCTGAGAGAAGAACTCGTGTTAAATCTGCAGGTTTGTGTGTGAAGGAAACAAACACGACTCCAGGTGTGACGAGGAGGCGACATTAGGACGGATCGAGGACAGTGTCATGAGACATTTAACTGAAATCACTTTTGCTTCTAAAATTCTCACATTCCCTGATGAAGAAGTACAATAACCGATACACTAACGATACGGCCCTTTAACGCTGGAGCCACACTTAACCTCCCGCCGTCCCCAGGAGGCGGTCCCTCATAGATCATGGCTCCTGACGTGCTGAACGGGGCCGTGGAGGCTGCGCTCGATCCCTCTGAGTGACTCTGTCCAATAACCCTGAACACTGCATTCACATGTCAGGATAATCCGCCGCATTGATCGCTCCGGCTCACAGGAAAGGAAATCGAAGAGTCCTGGCGGTCCATGTGAGCGGTGGTCCATGTGAGCGGTGGTCCATGTGAGCGGTGGTCCACAGGAGCGGTGGTCCATGTGAGCGGTGGTCCATGTGAGCGGTGGTCCATGTGAGCGGTGGTCCATGTGAGCGGTGGTCCATGTGAGCGGTGGTCCACAGGAGCGGTGGTCCATGTGAGCGGTGGTCCATGTGAGCGGTGGTCCACAGGAGTGGTGGTCCATGCGAGCGGTGGTCCACAGGAGCGGTGGTCCATGCGAGCGGTGGTCCATGTGAGCGGTGGGCCCTGGGAGCAGCAGTCCACAGGAGCGGTGGTCCACAGGAGTGGAAATCCACAGGAGCGGAAGTCCACAGGAGCGGTGGTCCACAGGAGCGGTGGTCCACAGGAGTGGAAGTCCACAGGAGTGGAAGTCCACAGGAGTGGAAGTCCACAGGAGCGGTTGTCCACAGGAGTGACAGGAGTGGTGGTCCACAGGAGTGGAAGTCCACAGGAGCGGAAGTCCACAGGAGTGGAGGTCCACAGGAGCGGTGGTCCACAGGAGTGGAAGTCCACAGGAGCGGAAGTCCACAGGAGTGGAGGTCCACAGGAGCGGTAGTCCACAGGAGCGGAAGTCCACAGAAGTGGAAGTCCACAGGAGTGGAAGTCCACAGGAGTGGAGGTCCACAGGAGCGGTGGTCCACAGGAGTGGAAGTCCACAGGAGTGGAGGTCCACAGGAGCGGTGGTCCACAGGAGTGGAAGTCCACAGGAGCGGAAGTCCACAGGAGTGGAGGTCCACAGGAGCGGTGGTCCACAGGAGCGGAAGTCCACAGGAGTGGAGGTCCACAGGAGCGGTGGTCCACAGAAGTGGAAGTCCACAGAAGTGGAAGTCCACAGGAGCGGCGGTCCACAGGAGCGACAGGAGCGGGGGTCCCTGTGACAGACCGGTACTGCCCTAGACCGGTGCCATTTCTATTTCAGATTGTGACGTGTTTTTTTCGTGTCGGTGGTTTTCAGATCGTAGAATGTGATGATGTCAATGCAGCCCGGTCAAATTTCTATTCCAACCTCATTCACTCTGGTTCCAATAACCCCAAAGCTCTGTTCTCCACAATAAACACACTCCTCAAACCCAGTGACAACACCTCTTCATCTTTTACAGTAGACAAATGCAACACTTTCCTATCATATTTCAAATCCAAAATTGACACAATCTATAGCTGCCTCACTCTCTCTCCAGCCCTCCCTTCTGATTCCCCTCCCCCAAACTCGACTCCACAACTTTCACATTTCTCCTCTATCTGTCCAGATGAACTTTCCAAACTTCTTTCCACCATGAAAACCCCCACCTGTTCACTCGACCCCATCCCCTCTGCACTCATCAAAGACTGCCTTCCAATCATCTCTCCTCTAATAACAACAATCATCAACTCCTCACTTACCACTGGTTCTGTCCCGCAGTCTCTCAAGCTGGCTGCCATCACCCCTATCCTAAAAAAAACCCGGCCTTGACCCCGACAACTTTGCAAATTTCCGCCCCATTTCAAACCTTCCATATCTGTCCAAAATCCTGGAACAAGTCATAGCCACCCAACTCAAAGCCCATCTCAAATCCAATAGTCTGTTTGAACCATTCCAGTCTGGTTTCCGTCCACAACACAGTACAGAAACAGCCCTTCTCAAAGTCACCAACGATCTCCTCCTCTCCTCTGACTCCGGCAAATTCAGTATCCTCATCCTCCTGGACCTTACAGCAGCATTTGACACTATCAGCCACTCCATCCTCCTCTCCCGTCTCAAGAACCATTTCAACATCACCGGCTCAGCACTATCCTGGATCAACTCCTACCTCACCAACCGTCAACAATTCATCCACATCAACAACTGCTCCTCCGCCACTGCTCCCCTACTGCAAGGCGTCCCCCAAGGTTCGGTGCTTGGTCCCCTCCTGTTCATCCTCTACCTCCTCCCCCTTGGTACCATCATTCGCCGCCACGGCCTCTATTTCCACTGCTATGCTGACGATATTCAACTTTACATAACCACCAAATCCATCAACTCCACAACTCACTCTTCCCTCACCCACTGCCTCTCTGAAATCAAAACTTGGATGCAACACAATTTCCTACAACTAAACTGTGACAAAACTGACTTAATCATTATTGGCCCCAAAAACATCACCAAATCCACTCAAGACTTCAGCCTGACCATAGACAACACAACCCTCACTCCATCCCCACTCATCCGAAACCTTGGCATTCTTTTTGACACCACACTCTCATACCAACAACACATAAACTACATAACCCGGACTGCTTTCTTCCATCTCAAAAACATTGCACGACTCCGCCCATCCCTTTCTTTCTCTGCTGCCGAAACACTCATCCATGCATTCATCACCTCTCGAATCGACTACTGCAATAGCCTTTTCTATGGTCTACCCTCCAAAACTCTCAATAAACTCCAATACATTCAAAACTCTGCTGCCCGCCTCCTCACCCACACCCGCTCCCGAGACCACATCACTCCTGTCCTCCAAAACCTCCACTGGCTCCCCATCCCTCAGCGTATCCAATTCAAAGTCCTCCTCATGACCTACAAAGCCCTCCATAACCTGGCCCCATCATACCTCTCTGACCTCCTGCACCGCCACACCCCATCCCGCTCCCTCCGTTCCTCCGACACTAACCTCCTGTCCCTCCCCTACAGGACCAAGCTCCGAACCTGGGGTGACAGAGCCTTCTCCATTGCTGCCCCCACCCTCTGGAACTCACTCCCACAACCTCTCCGTGACTGCTCTGACCTCCCCACCTTCAAAAAATTGCTCAAGACTCACCTTTTTAAAACTGCTTTTAATGTTTCTTAATGTTTAATGTTTTTCTGATTGTTTATTGTTTTGTTACTTGTTTTATTACTGATTTTACCTCTTGTACAGCGTCTTTGAGTGTCTTGAAAAGCGCTTTATAAATAAAATGTATTATTATTATTATTATTATTATTATGTCATTTCCTTATCGACTTTTACTGAATGTTTAGGAGTTTCCATGGTGACACAATGCAAACATTAGCAAACACGGTCAAAAAAAGTTTGAAGGTCGCCTGAAACTCATGAAAAAAAACCAAAATGAACACGAGTGTTGAGGTTCCTGTTTGGGAGTTTGAGTTCGCCCGTGACTGGACTTTTACGGCACAAACCTGCTCACCTGTCGTAGCTCAGGTAAATCCTCAGATAAATCGTCTTCTTCTGGTCCGATCAGGTCTAACTGGAGTAACAGAGCTTCAAACACAGCAGTGCTTTCATTTAGCATCACACTCCCGGGGAATGTTGAGGACATCAGCTGCAGGGATCAGTTCAATGTTTTTGCCCTATAGAATGTTGCAGTGTCATCTGAAAAGAGTCTTTGTGCGCTTTGTCTAGTGACGGCCTGAGTCCAAAGAGAAGACGGAGTGAAGCCAACTCCTCCGCTTGATGTGGAATAATTGAATTACAGAAGAAGCCGACATTTACAAAAGATAATATCTGGATCTAGAGGAGAGCAGGTCGGTCAGGAAGACTGAGAACGCTGCTCAAAACAAACAAAAAGAAGACGATTCAAAACAAAAATGGAAAAAAGTGTGTCATAAATTTACAAATAAGAGTATAAAGTCAAAACTCTGAACTTCTGTGGGTAATTTTCATTTAATTTCACATTTGTTTTTGAAATATTTGTATTATCTCAACGACAATAAGAAGACAATATTACAGCAGAAATACGCCGTAAATGTAACTCTAAAAAAGTGAAAATGACCCAAAAATCACTTTAAATCAACTTTATGCAGTGTTTTTTTTATTAATACAATCAATATTCTAATTTTGTAAATCTCTAAGAACCGTTCCCAGACAAATCCACTCATCTGTGACATGTCACCTCGTTTTCCTTTGTGTTCAAATGAACAAATGAAATAAAACAGAAAAACTCTGATGGGACGAAACCAGGACTAAACCAGGACTAAACCAGGACTAAACCAGGACTAAACCAGGACTAAAACAGGTCTAAACCAGGACTAAACCAGGTCTAAACCAGGACTAAACCAGGACTAAACCAGAACTAAACCAGGACTAAACCAGGACTAAACCAGGACTAAACCAGGACTAAACCAGGTCTAAACCAGGACTAAACCAGGTCTAAACCAGGACTAAACAAGGTCTAAACCAGGACTAAACCAGGTCTAAACCAGGACTAAACAAGGTCTAAACCAGGACTAAACCAGGTCTAAACCAGGACTAAACCAGGACTAAAACAGGACTAAACCAGGACTAAACCAGGTCTAAACCAGGACTAAACCAGGACTAAACCAGGTCTAAACCAGGACTAAACAAGGTCTAAACCAGGACTAAACCAGGTCTAAACCAGGACTAAACAAGGTCTAAACCAGGACTAAACCAGGTCTAAACCAGGACTAAACCAGGACTAAAACAGGACTAAACCAGGACTAAACCAGGTCTAAACCAGGACTAAACCAGGACTAAACCAGGACTAAACCAGGACTCAACCAGGACTGAACCAGGACTGAACGAGGACTAAACCAGGACTAAAACAGGTCTAAACCAGGACTAAACCAGGACTAAACCAGGACTCAACCAGGACTGAACCAGGACTGAACCAGGACTGAACCAGGTCTAAACCAGAACTAAACCAGGTCTAAACCAGGACTAAACCAGGACTAAACCAGGACTAAACCAGGACTAAAACAGGTCTAAACCAGGACTAAACCAGGACTAAACCAGGTCTAAACCAGGTCTAAACCAGGACTAAACCAGGTCTAAACCAAGACTAAACCAGGACTAAACCAGGTCTAAACCAGGACTAAACCAGGTCTAAACCAGGACTAAACCAGGACTAAACCAGGACTGAACCAGGACTGAACCAGGACTAGACCAGGACTAGACCAGGACTGAACCAGGTCTAAACCAGGACTAAACCAGGACTAAACCAGGTCTAAACCAGGTCTAAACCAGGACTAAACCAGGACTAAACCAGGACTGAACCAGGACTGAACCAGGTCTAAACCAGGACTAAACCAGGACTAAACCAGGTCTAAACCAGGTCTAAACCAGGACTAAACCAGGACTAAACCAGGACTGAACCAGGACTGAACCAGGTCTAAACCAGGACTAAACCAGGACTAAACCAGGTCTAAACCAGGACTAAACCAGGACTAAACCAGGACTAGACCAGGACTAGACCAGGACTGAACCAGGACTGGACCAGGACTAGACCAGGACTAGACCAGGACTAGACCAGGTCTAAGCCAGGACTAAACCAGGACTAAACCAGGTCTAAACCAGGACTAAACCAGGACTGAACCAGGACTGAACCAGGACTAGACCAGGACTAGACCAGGACTGAACCAGGTCTAAACCAGGACTAAACCAGGACTAAGCCAGGACTAAACCAGGACTGAACCAGGACTGAACCAGGACTAAACCAGGTCTAAACCAGGACTAGACCAGGACTAGACCAGGACTGAACCAGGACTGAACCAGGACTGGACCAGGACTAGACCAGGACTAGACCAGGACTGAACCAGGTCTAAACCAGGACTAAGCCAGGACTAAGCCAGGACTAAGCCAGGTCTAAACCAGGTCTAAACCAGGACTAAACCAGGACTAAACCAGGTCTAAACCATGACTGAACCAGGACTAAATCAGGACTAGACCAGGACTAAACCAGGACTAAACCAAGACTAAACCAAGACTAATGCAGGACTAAACCAGGACTAAACCAGGACTAGACCAGGACTAGACCAGGACTAAACCAGGACTAGACCAGGACTAAACCAGATCTAAGCCATGACTGAACCAGGACTAAACCAGGACTAGACCAGGACTAGACCAGGACGAGACCAGGACGAGACCAGGACTAAACCAGGACTAAACCAGGACTAAACCAGGTCTAAACCAGGACTAAACCAGGACTAAACCAGGACTAAACCAGGTCTAAACCAGGACTAAACCAGGACTGAACCAGGACTAAACCAGGACTAGACCAGGACTGAACCAGGACTGAACCAGGTCTAAACCAGGACTAAACCAGGACTGAACCAGGACTAAACCAGGACTAGACCAGGACTGAACCAGGACTGAACCAGGACTAATCCAGGCTGTGGGCCCGTCACACTAGATCAGAGCATTTTTTTTAACATTTGGCCCAAACCTACGAGTGTCACCATGAAGAACATCGAAATGGAGAAGCACGAGACGCCACAGTGTCACAGTGGGCGTGTCACAGTGGGCGTGTCACAGTGGGCGTGTCACAGTGGGCGTGTCACAGTGGGCGTGTCACAGTGAGCGTGTCACAGTGGGCGTGTCACAGTGGGCGTGTCACAGTGGGTGTGTCACAGTGGGCGTGTCACAGTGGGCGTGTCACAGTGGGCGTGCCACAGTGGGCGTGTCACAGTGGGCGTGTCACAGTGGGTGTGTCACAGTGGGCGTGTCACAGTGGGCGTGTCACAGTGGGTGTGTCACAGTGGGCGGGGACAGGTGGAGCTGAACACAAAGGGAAATCAACAAAATGGCGTCATGGAAATAAAAGATTCTCAAACATGATTCAGTCCAAATCCAACTTCAGAGGTGATTATCTTCATCACAAACACACCGAGCATTCTGAGCTTTAAAATATCAACCGCTGCCATGACATAAATCGCAAATCAAACAATAATCGTATTACCGTCAGAGAAAAGTGCACTCTAAACCACACCTCTGATTTATTACACACTACATTTATATTTTTTCCTCTGGGTTGTTGTTATATAATGTGATGGCATTTCCCTGTGGATCAATAAAATCATCTGGCCTAAAAGATTCGTCACGCAAAACGAAATGTTCAAACTTCCTCAAGTCTTTCTTCAGGAGAATAATGGAGTGGAAAATTGTTTTTGTCCATCTCGTCCTGGTGTCAGTCACTACAGTTCTCCCCAGAACCATCTGTCGGTGAGGCACAGGAAAAACGGATATTATTATAATGCGTGAAGAGTCCCTCAGTCGTCCAGGTAGAAAGAAGAAATTCAATGCGTGCTGGTAAGACACTGCTTATATCTCGCTGCAGGGAGAAGCTAACTAGCTAACTACTTTCCGAAAATATCTCGCCTATTTGTTTCTGTCTTTTGTTTCTCTGGCGTCTAGATTAGCATACCTATTCATCCCTACACGACTGTTTTTCACACCTCTGGACCTGACCTGGCTGCCCTATTGTGTCTTTTGTTTGTTTGATCTAGGCTTAAGAATGGAATTATAGATGGAGACAAATTATGTCTGACTCCCCCATTCCTGTTTAAAGAAGGATTCTCTTTTTTGACAAAAATCGCCTCTTTAACTCCCCTCTCAAACCAGTTCTTTTCCCTAAGATCTGAACCTCACTGTCCTCAAAAGAATGGCCCGTGGCTTCTAGGTGGAGATGTACGGCAGATGACGGTCCACTCTGGCACGCCCGTCTGTGTTGGTACATCCTCTTGTGAAGTGGCTGTTTTGTTTCTCCGGTGTAGCGCTCACTGCAGTCTTCACTACACTGAATGGAGTAGACCACATTGCTTTGTTTGTGGCTCTGTGTTTTGTCCTTTGGGTGGACGAGTTTTTGTCTTAAAGTGTTTGTGGCACAGCACAAACTGGGTGTTATTCGGACATAACACAGGGCCCAAGTGGTTCCCACAAGCACAGAGGGTAAGGAGAAAGAAGAACAACATGTGCAGGAAGCCCTCTCTGTTTGTGGACATCCTAAATGGCATTATTATAGTTTTTGATTTGTGATACCAATAATCAGAAGATGTCTTATTATCCCTAGATCACTATCGCCGGGTGATTTTCAGCCGAGCAAAATTATTTACATGATTTTCAATATGTTGCATTTTTCTGAGTGCCGTGGGTCCCTGGGCTTCACCACTGTTTTTGACATCTTTGAAGGTGGAGGTCAGGGGTGTCCAAACTTTTTTCATCAAGGGCCACATATCTAAACACAGACGAAGCAGAATGAGCTTCAGTCCTTTATTCACGCTAAGATCCTCAAAACCACACAATAAATATTAAATATTGTCTTATCAAGATAGATTTAAAAAAAAAAAACTTGCAGTCAAAAGTTCTGCTCAAGGTAATTTGGGCCAATTCACCTGGAAGCCTGAGGGCCAAGAAAAATTTGTCTGAGGGCCACATTTGGCCCACGAGCCATAGTTTGGACCTGTCTGGTGTAGGTGTTTCCCCAAAGCCCACTTTTTCCTACAGGCTTTCGGGTCATTTTCACCCGGCAATAGAGAAAGAGGAATGTAAGAATGTACAGTGGTCCCTCGTTTATCGCGGGGGTTCGGTTCCAGAAATAACCCGTAATAAGTGAAATCTGCGAAGTAGGACAACTTTATATTTTACAATTATTCTCCATGTTTTAAGGCTGTAAACGCCTCACCACACACATTATACACTTTTCTCAGACTGGAATTAACGTTTTCTCACATTTCTCTCTCGTTTAAACACTCAAACGTTTGTAGATTTTCAACAAAATGTATTAATAGTGAAGTGTGTGTGGGGGGGGGCATGTGCACCCGTGTGCCGTGGTTACGAAACAAGGCAAAGAGCCGCATGCGGTGGTTTAATCCTGGTTTAGACCTGGTCTAGTCCTGGTTTAGTCCAGGTTTAGTCCTGCTCTAGTCCCGGTCTGGTCCTCATGTCTTCGTCCTGGTCTGGACTTCCTACAGATCCAGTGACTCATGTCTGGGCTCCTCGTGCATCCAGCCCCCCCGGGGCCCCCCCCGGGTCCCCCCCGGGTCCCCCCGGGTCCCCCCGGGGCCCCCCTCTATAACATCTATATAAATGTGTCAAACTGAACACATTCTATATGTACAAAAAAAAAAATTATCCGCAAAACTGCGAGGCCGCGAAAAGTGAAGTGCGATAGAGCGAGGGACCAGTGTAATGAATTTAATGTAAGAGGATGTAAGGAACAGGTACGAGTGCTCCTGGAACGTGTATCTGTCCTTATTTAGTGCAGTGGTTCTCAATAAATATCACAAAGTGCTGATTTCAAAGGGAATTCTTATGGTGAAAACAATATTTTAGTCACGGGTCATTTTTACCCACTGAAAAAAATCCTATTTTTGTTCCTCCTGCAGCTGTTCATGTGTCGAGAGTCTGAGCTTCACCAGGAAGTCCCACATGTCCCAGGGTGAACCAAACAACAAGTTTCCAGTATCATTATTTTATTTATTTATTAATTAATTAATTAATTTATTTATTTATTTATTTAGGATTTTTGTTGTTCTCAAATTCCTAATTTTTCAGTAATTTTGGAGCATGTTTTTAGGATCTTCTTATGTTTGTTTTTTTTCATTTTGTTACACATACCACTGTGGAAAATAAAAGAAAACCACTCTAACTGATCATGTGTTGTCATTTCTTGATTTATTTTTGATCTATTTAAGTACTTTTTGTTGGGTATATTATATCAGGTCAAAAGTGATGGTGTTTTTATAGTTAAAGGGTTCTAGGGTTAATGCAACAGAAACGAGCTAAAACATGTCGTTAAAAGAGTTTTAAAAGATTTAAAAATGGACATAAGTAGAATTATCCATAAACACGCCCTGGTTTAATCTTAAAACAGAAGTTTGTTTCACTTTTTATTCTGAATCGAGTCTTTGCAGCATTTGAGAGAGTTTTTACCAACATGATGCAAATATGTTCATTTATTTTGTTAAGCTTAATGTAAGTATGATTACATTTTTACTGTGAGTTTAGGCGATAAAAAGATGATTACTGTGATTCTGATATTTAATTGGAGTTTTCTCCATTTCCCTTTGCCCCTGAGGAAGAACAGAATTCATTCTGATTCTGACAGAAGTTATTCTAATCTGAGCAAATCTAAAATATTAACGATATGATCAAAAATCCAATAAAATGTGAAATCCGCACATTACCGTATATTTGATCTGGGGTATTACCACAGACATAGCTAAGGTTAGCCTCAGCAGTCCAAACAGGAAGTGAGCATGAGGGCGCTTTCGTCTCCATCGACTCTGGGTGTAATTCACTTTCTGTTGAAAAACCATCGTCCCTCTCCCTGTACCCGCTGCAGTCAGTCCACTCAGTTTGGTCTTAAACATTCGTATGAAGTCGCTCTACATGACCCTGTGGTTTTTATTTCACAATTTTTTCCGTAACTCAAGATCTGAACTTTAATAACGAACCAATCAGGCTCCTTCTTTCCCCAAGGTCGCTCCCGCTAGCGTTAGAAACAGGTTTGATTGACACCACTGCTGAACCAATAGTGCAGGCCGGAAGGGGCGGTACCTTCAACAGCTTCATTCCGGATTGGCTCTTTGGTCGCTATGAGAATGCCCTCACTTTGTGAGGTCTTTGTGAGGTCTTTGTGAGGTGTTTTTGATGACTTTGTGAGGTCTTTGTGAGGTCTTTGTGAGGTCTTTGTGAGGTCTTTGTGAGGACTTTGTGAGGTCTTTGTGAGGTCTTTGTGAGGTCTTTGTGAGGTCTTTGTGAGGTCTTTGTGAGGTGTTTGTGAGGTCTTTGTGAGGACTTTGTGAGGTCTTTGTAAGGTGTTTGTGAGGTCTTTGTGAGGTCTTTGTGAGGTCTTTGTGAGGTGTTTGTGAGGTCTTTGTGAGGTCTTTGTGAGGTCTTTGTGAGGTGTTTGTGAGGTCTTTGTGAGGTCTTTGTGAGGTCTGTGAGGTGTCTGTGAGGTCTTTGTGAGGTCTTTGTGAGGACTTTGTGAGGTCTTTGTGAGGTCTTTGTGAGGTCTTTGTGAGCACTTTGTGAGGTCTTTGTGAGGACTTTGTGAGTCTTTGTGAGGTCTTTGTGAGGACTTTGTGAGGTCTTTGTGAGGTCTTTGTGAGGTCTTTGTGAGGTCTTTGTGAGGTCTTTGTGAGGTGTTTGTGAGGTCTTTGTGAGGTGTTTTTGATGACTTTGTGAGGTCTTTGTGAGGACTTTGTGAGGTCTTTGTGAGGTCTTTGTGAGGTCTTTGTGAGGACTTTGTGAGGTGTCTTTGTGAGGACTTTGTGAGGTCTTTGTGAGGACTTTGTGAGGTCTTTGTGAGATGTTTTTGAGGTCTTTGTGAGGACTTTGTGAGGTCTTTGTGAGACTTTGTGAGGTCTTTGTGAGGACTTTGTGAGGTCTTTGTGAGGTCTTTGTGAGGACTTTGTGAGGTCTTTGTGAGGTGTCTTTGTGAGGACTTTGTGAGGTGTCTTTGTGAGGACTTTGTGAGGTCTTTGTGAAGACTTTGTGAGACTTTGTGAGGTCTTTGTGAGGACTTTGTGAGGTCTTTGTGAGGTCTTTGTGAGGTGTTTGTGAGGTCTTTGTGAGGTCTTTGTGAGGTGTTTGTGAGGTCTTTGTGAGGTCTTTGTGAGGTCTTTGTGAGGTCTTTGTGAGAACTTTGTGAGGTCTTTGTGAGATGTTTTGGAGGTCTTTGTGAGGTCTTTGTGAGGTCTTTGTGAGCACTTTGTGAGGTGTTTTTGATGACTTTGTGAGGTCTTTGTGAGGACTTTGTGAGGTCTTTGTGAGGTCTTTGTGAGGTCTTTGTGAGGACTTTGTGAGGTGTCTTTGTGAGGACTTTGTGAGGTCTTTGTGAGGTCTTTGTGAGATGTTTTTGAGGTCTTTGTGAGGACTTTGTGAGGTGTCTTTGTGAGGTCTTTGTGAGGTCTTTGTGAGGTCTTTGTGAGGTCTTTGTGAGGACTTTGTGAGGTCTTTGTGAGGTCTTTGTGAGGTCTTTGTGAGGACTTTGTGAGGTCTTTGTGAGATGTTTTTGAGGTCTTTGTGAGGTCTTTGTGAGGTCTTTGTGAGCACTTTGTGAGGTGTTTTTGATGACTTTGTGAGGACTTTGTGAGGTCTTTGTGAGGTCTTTGTGAGGACTTTGTGAGGTGTCTTTGTGAGGACTTTGTGAGGTCTTTGTGAGGACTTTGTGAGGTCTTTGTGAGATGTTTTTGAGGTCTTTGTGAGGTCTTTGTGAGCACTTTGTGAGGTCTTTGTGAGCACTTTGTGAGGTCTTTGTGAGGTCTTTGTGAGGACTTTGTGAGGTCTTTGTGAGGTCTTTGTGAGGTCTTTGTGAGGACTTTGTGAGGTCTTTGTGAGGTCTTTGTGAGGACTTTGTGAGGTCTTTGTGAGGTCTTTGTGAGGTCTTTGTGAGGACTTTGTGAGGTCTTTGTGAGGACTTTGTGAGGTCTTTGTGAGGTCTTTGTGAGGACTTTGTGAGATGTTTTTGAGGTCTTTGTGAGGTCTTTGTGAGGTCTTTGTGAGGTCTTTGTGAGCACTTTGTGATGTCTTTGTGAGGTCTTTGTGAACTCTTTGTGAGGTCTTTGTGAGGACTTTGTGAGGTCTTTGTGAGGTCTTTGTGAGGTCTTTGTGAGGACTTTGTGAGCACTTTGTGAGGTCTTTGTGAGGTCTTTGTGAGGTCTTTGTGAGGACTTTGTGAGGTCTTTGTGAGGTCTTTGTGAGCACTTTGTGAGGTCTTTGTGAGCACTTTGTGAGGTCTTTGTGAGGTCTTTGTGAGGTCTTTGTGAGGTCTTTGTGAGGTCTTTGTGAGCACTTTGTGAGGTCTTTGTGAGGACTTTGTGAGGTCTTTGTGAGGTCTTTGTGAGCACTTTGTGAGGTCTTTGTGAGGACTTTGTGAGTCTTTGTGAGGTCTTTGTGAGGACTTTGTGAGGTCTTTGTGAGGTCTTTGTGAGGTCTTTGTGAGGTCTTTGTGAGGTGTTTGTGAGGTCTTTGTGAGGTGTTTGTGAGGTCTTTGTGAGGTCTTTGTGAGGTCTTTGTGAGGTCTTTGTGAGCACTTTGTGAGGTGTTTTTGATGACTTTGTGAGGTCTTTGTGAGGACTTTGTGAGGTCTTTGTGACCTCTGTGAGGACCTTTGTGAGGTCTTTGTGAGACTTTGTGAGGTCTTTGTGAGGACTTTGTGAGGTCTTTGTGAGGTCTTTGTGAGGACTTTGTGAGATGTTTTTGAGGTCTTTGTGAGGACCTTTGTGAGGTCTTTGTGAGACTTTGTGAGGTCTTTGTGAGGACTTTGTGAGGTCTTTGTGAGGTCTTTGTGAGGACTTTGTGAGGTCTTTGTGAGACTTTGTGAGGTCTTTGTGAGGACTTTGTGAGGTCTTTGTGAGGACTTTGTGAGGTCTTTGTCAGGTCTTTGTGAGGTGTTTGTGAGGTCTTTGTGAGGTCTTTGTGAGGTCTTTGTGAGGTGTTTGTGAGGTCTTTGTGAGGTCTTTGTGAGGTCTTTGTGAGGTCTTTGTGAGGACTTTGTGAGGTCTTTGTGAGATGTTTTGGAGGTCTTTGTGAGGTCTTTGTGAGGTCTTTGTGAGCACTTTGTGAGGTGTTTTTGATGACTTTGTGAGGTCTTTGTGAGGACTTTGTGAGGTCTTTGTGAGGTCTTTGTGAGGTCTTTGTGAGGACTTTGTGAGGTGTCTTTGTGAGGACTTTGTGAGGTCTTTGTGAGGTCTTTGTGAGATGTTTTTGAGGTCTTTGTGAGGACTTTGTGAGGTCTTTGTGAGGTATTTGTGAGGTCTTTGTGAGGTCTTTGTGAGGACTTTGTGAGGTCTTTATGAGGTCTTTGTGAGGTCTTTGTGAGGACTTTGTGAGGTCTTTGTGAGATGTTTTTGAGGTCTTTGTGAGGACTTTGTGTGGTCTTTGTGAGCACTTTGTGAGGTCTTTGTGAGGTCTTTGTGAGGACTTTGTGAGGTCTTTGTGAGGTCTTTGTGAGGTCTTTGTGAGGTCTTTGTGAGGACTTTGTGAGGTGTCTTTGTGAGGACTTTGTGAGGTCTTTGTGAGGACTTTGTGAGGTCTTTGTGAGCACTTTGTGAGGTCTTTGTGAGCACTTTGTGAGGTCTTTGTGAGGTCTTTGTGAGGTCTTTGTGAGGTCTTTG
>JAVJIX010000082.1:690000-717500 GCA_036785185.1 Paratrypauchen microcephalus
CTTTAAATTTGTACAAACCAGAAAAAAATTGGGTCTATGAATAATAACTGCCCTCTGCCCGCCACCCACTGCCCACCGCCCTCTGCCCACCGCCCTCTGCCCGCCACCCACTGCCCACTGCCCTCTGCCCACCGCCCTCTGCCCGCCACCCACTGCCCACCGCCCTCTGCCCGCCACCCACTGCCCCCCGCCCTCTGCCCGCCACCCACTGCCCACTGCCCTCTGCCCACCGCCCTCTGCCCGCCACCCACTGCCCACCGCCCTCTGCCCACTGCCCTCTGCCCACCACCCACTGCCCACCACCCACTGCCCACCACCCACTGCCCACCGCCCTCTGCCCACCACCCACTGCCCACCGCCCTCTGCCCGCCACCCACTGCCCACCACCCACTGCCCACCGCCCTCTGCCCACCACCCACTGCCCACCACCCACTGCCCACCGCCCTCTGCCCGCTGCCCACCGCCCGCTGCCCGCCGCCCTCTGCCCACTGCCCACTGCCCTCCGCCCACCACCCACTGCCCACTGCCCTCTGCCCACCACCCACTGCCCACCGCCCTCTGCCCACCACCCACTGCCCGCTGCCCACTGCCCTCTGCCCGCCACCCACTGCCCACTGCCCTCCGCCCACCACCCACTGCCCACTGCCCTCTGCCCACCATCCACTGCCCACTGCCCTCTGCCCACCACCCACTGCCCACCACCCTCTGCCCACCGCCCTCTGCCCGCTGCCCACTGCCCTCTGCCCACCACCCACTGCCCACCACCCTCTGCCCACCACCCTCTGCCCACCACCCTCTGCCCTCTGCCCACTGCCCGCCTCCCTCTGGCCACTGCCCTCAGGCCGCTGCCCACCTCCCTCTCTGCCCATGGCCCGCCGCTCGCCGCCGCCTCAGAGCCGGAGTTTGGGGCTTCCAGTCGGAGAGCGTAGCACCGGGGCCCCTCTCCGCTCCGTTTACCCGCACGCTTACGGTTCATCGGGCACATGCTTTATTCATGCGTCGTCCGCTGATACGGCGGCGGTCATAAATCACATGGAGCGGCGGGAGCGGCGGGAGCGGCAGGCGCACGGGCACGACTCACTAATATCACCACATCTGAATAACCTCGCCTTTACCGCGATCTGGGACGCACACACACACACAGAGGAGTTTCGGTCGTTGTTGGAGTTTGGGATCGGCACAAAGTCCGGATGAGGAAAAATGCCGACACATTGATCTTTTATAAATCTGGGCAAAGGCTCGATTGATTTACTGAAACATTCACAATTTGTGTGTGAATAAAAGGACCTGCTCAAAGTTCAGAGTTCACACTTTAAACAGAGTCGACAAAAAAATGAAATCTGAAGTGACCAAAACAAGAATCACACTTCGGAACATGTGCGACAGTTTTTATTGATCACTTTGTACTTTGGCATGAAATATCCAAAAAGTTTATTCACAAATCCCGTGACTGAACCCATTAACCTGGAATATTACTACAAAAACTACTTTTTAGCTGCCCCCATCTGTATTCAATATTATTGATTACTGGCCTATAGAGCGTTTTCACGAACCCGGAAAAACAGGACGATGACCCGGATGTGGGGCCATCTTGAAGGGTTTACACCAGGGGTCTCAAACTCAATTTACCCCGGGGCCGCACGGGGTAGAATCTGAATGAGGCTGGGCCGCATCAGGATTTCCACAAGAAAAGCGCAAATAAATCATTCCAATGTTCTCAATTATATTTATTTTTAATACAAATGAAATAAATGAAAAAATGAAAAAATAATAAATCAATCAGTAATAAATAATGTAATAATAATAATGGTCACACAGTAGATCCAGACGACTGGCTGGTTATTTTTTATTCAGTTTTAAATGTATTAACAGTTTTTTAAACGTTAATTGCCTGAAATGAAATGCATTGAACATAAACTGTTTTAAACATGGATTCTCTGGTTCAGTCCTGGTTTAGTCCTGGTTTAGTCCTGGTTTAGTCCTGTTTTAGTCCTTGTTTAGTCCTGGTTTAGTCCTGGTTCAGTCCTGGTTTAGTCCTGGTTTAGTCCTGGTTTTAGACCTGGTTTAGTCCTGGTTTAGTCCTGGTTTAGTCCTGGTTTAGTCCTGGTTTAGTCCTGGTTTAGTCCTGGTTTTAGACCTGGTTCAGTCCTGGTTTAGTCCTGGTTCAGTCCTGGTTTAGTCCTGGTTTTAGTCCTGGTTCAGTCCTGGTTTAGTCCTGGTTTTAGACCTGGTTCAGTCCTGGTTTAGTCCTGGTTCAGTCCTGGTTTAGTCCTGGTTTTAGACCTGGTTTAGTCCTGGTTTAGTCCTGGTTCAGTCCTGGTTTAGTCCTGGTTTAGTCCTGGTTTAGTCCTGGTTTTAGACCTGGTTCAGTCCTGGTTTAGTCCTGGTTTAGTCCTGGTTTTAGACCTGGTTCAGTCCTGGTTTAGTCCTGGTTTAGTCCTGGTTTTAGACCTGGTTCAGTCCTGGTTTAGTCCTGGTTTAGTCCTGGTTTTAGACCTGGTTCAGTCCTGGTTTAGTCGTAATTTTAAG
The DNA here is from genome assembly GCA_036785185.1 of Paratrypauchen microcephalus. Lineage (NCBI taxonomy): Eukaryota > Metazoa > Chordata > Actinopteri > Gobiiformes > Gobiidae > Paratrypauchen > Paratrypauchen microcephalus. The sequence goes on from JAVJIX010000082.1 coordinate 692,530, forward strand.
TGCGTAAACTTTACGCACTTAAAATTAAATGTGTTTATAAAGCAACCATGCAAAAAAAAAAAAAATTTCAAAATTTTGCGATAAACCTTCCACACCGGAATCCAAAACTTCTGACACAGTTGACCAGTTGTACAGAGACAAGTCGGACGCCAAAGAAAATGAGCGTTATATGAACAAACTCAAATTAATTGGGCGAGAAGATCTGTATGAGATGGATTCAAGTTTGTTCAGTGACAGCGGAGATTTGTCGATTCTGCTGCTGTAAGAGATCCCGATATCGTCGACGACCTGGTCTTCTCCCCGAGCCCTGATACAGCACAAGACCTTCAGAGCTCTAAAGGTCCTCCAGACCTTCAGAGCTCTAAAGGTCTGGAGGACCTTCAGAGCTCTAAAGGTCTGGAGGAAACAACCAGTTTGTTTGTGGCTGGTACGAGAGCGGAAAGTGCGGAAAACTGGAGACAAGCGTATTGTGATGGCAAAGGTCGGCATACAGTGGTCCCTCGTTTATCACGGGGGTTTGGTTCCAGAAATAACCCGTAATAAGTGAAATCCGCGAAGTAGGACAACTTTATATTTTACAATGATTCTCCATGTTTTAAGGCTGTAAACGCCTCACCACACACATTATACACTTTTCTCAGACTGGAATTAATGTTTTCTCACATTTCTCTCTCGGTTAAACACTCAAACTTTCGTAGATTTTCAACAAACGGTATTAATAGTGAAGCGTGGGGAAGGGGGGGGGCATGTGCACCCGCTGATCGTTGTCAAATCCATAGAGCGACATGACCGGCGTCCCCCTCGGGACCGCGTCCAACGACGCAGCCAAAGCGAACACGCACAAGAGCCGCATGAAACAAGGCAAAGAGCCGCATGCGGTGGTTTAATCCTGGTTTAGTCCACGTTTAGTCCTGGTTTAGTCCTGGTCTGGTCCCGGTCTGGTCCCGGTCTGGTCCTCATGTCTTAGTCCCGGTCTGGACTTCCTACAGATCCAGTGACTCATGTCTCGGCTCCTCGTGCATCCAGCGGGACTCCCGGAGCCCCTCCGGGTCCCCCCCAGAGCCCCCCCGGGTACCCCCCGGAGCCCCCCCGGCTCCCCCCCAGAGCCCCCACAGGTCCCCCCGGGTCCCCCCCTGGAGCCCCCCGGGTCCCCCCCAGAGCCTTCCCGGCCCCCCCCCAGAGCCCCCACAGGTCCCCCCGGGTCCCCCCGGGTCCCCCCCAGAGCCTTCCCGGCTCCCCCCCAGAGCCCCCCCAGGTCCCCCCGGGGTCCCCCCGGGTCCCCCCTCTATAACATCTATATAAATGTGTCAAACTGAACACATTCTGTATGTACAGGAGACACGGAGGAGAAACAATCAGGACGCACAACACAATGTTCAGACACTAGAAAAAAAATTGAAATACTTTTTTTTTTTAAATCCGCGAAACAGGTGAGGTGCACTTGTATCACATGTGTAACGTGTTTAAGTCCGAGTATTTTGCTTTGTATTATTCACGTTTTGCAAAGATTAAAATATGAACATTGTAATACAGGTGACTGTAGGGGCTAATATCAGTGTTTAGGGGCTAATATCAGTGTTTAGGGGCTAATATCAGTGTTTAGGGGCTAATATCAGTGTTTAGGGGCTAATATCAGTGTTTAGGGGCTAATATCAGTGTTTAGGGGCTAATATCAGTGTTTAGGGGCTAATGACGGTGTTTAGGGGCTAATGACAGTGTTTAGGGCTAATATCAGTGTTTAGGGGCTAATATCAGTGTTTAGGGGCTAATATCAGTGTTTAGGGGCTAATGACGGTGTTTAGGGGCTAATGACAGTGTTTAGGGCTAATATCAGTGTTTAGGGGCTAATGACGGTGTTTAGGGGCTAATATCAGTGTTTAGGGGCTAATATCAGTGTTTAGGGGCTAATGACGGTGTTTAGGGGCTAATATCAGTGTTTAGGGGCTAATGACGGTGTTTAGGGGCTAATATCAGTGTTTAGGGGCTAATGACGGTGTTTAGGGGCTAATATCAGTGTTTAGGGGCTAATATCAGTGTTTAGGGGCTAATATCAGTGTTTAGGGGCTAATGACGGTGTTTAGGGGCTAATGACGGTGTTTAGGGGCTAATATCAGTGTTTAGGGGCTAATGACAGTGTTTAGGGGCTAATATCAGTGTTTAGGGGCTAATATCAGTGTTTAGGGGCTAATATCAGTGTTTAGGGGCTAATGACGGTGTTTAGGGGCTAATATCAGTGTTTAGGGGTTAATGACGGTGTTTAGGGGCTAATGACGGTGTTTAGGGGCTAATATCAGTGTTTAGGGGCTAATGACGGTGTTTAGGGGCTAATGACGGTGTTTAGGGCTAATATCAGTGTTTAGGGGCTAATATCAGTGTTTAGGGGCTAATATCAGTGTTTAGGGGCTAATGACGGTGTTTAGGGGCTAATGACAGTGTTTAGGGCTAATATCAGTGTTTAGGGGCTAATGACGGTGTTTAGGGGCTAATATCAGTGTTTAGGGGCTAATATCAGTGTTTAGGGGCTAATGACGGTGTTTAGGGCTAATATCAGTGTTTAGGGGCTAATGACGGTGTTTAGGGCTAATATCAGTGTTTAGGGGCTAATGACGGTGTTTAGGGGCTAATATCAGTGTTTAGGGGCTAATATCAGTGTTTAGGGGCTAATATCAGTGTTTAGGGGCTAATGACGGTGTTTAGGGGCTAATGACGGTGTTTAGGGGCTAATATCAGTGTTTAGGGGCTAATGACGGTGTTTAGGGGCTAATGACGGTGTTTAGGGGCTAATGACGGTGTTTAGGGGCTAATATCAGTGTTTAGGGGCTAATGACGGTGTTTAGGGGCTAATATCAGTGTTTAGGGGCTAATATCAGTGTTTAGGGGCTAATGACAGTGTTTAGGGCTAATATCAGTGTTTAGGGGCTAATATCAGTGTTTAGGGGCTAATATCAGTGTTTAGGGGCTAATGACGGTGTTTAGGGGCTAATATCAGTGTTTAGGGGCTAATGACGGTGTTTAGGGGCTAATGACGGTGTTTAGGGCTAATATCAGTGTTTAGGGGCTAATATCAGTGTTTAGGGGCTAATGACGGTGTTTAGGGGCTAATGACAGTGTTTAGGGCTAATATCAGTGTTTAGGGGCTAATATCAGTGTTTAGGGGCTAATGACGGTGTTTAGGGGCTAATATCAGTGTTTAGGGGCTAATATCAGTGTTTAGGGGCTAATGACGGTGTTTAGGGCTAATATCAGTGTTTAGGGGCTAATGACGGTGTTTAGGGCTAATATCAGTGTTTAGGGGCTAATGACGGTGTTTAGGGGCTAATATCAGTGTTTAGGGGCTAATATCAGTGTTTAGGGGCTAATATCAGTGTTTAGGGGCTAATGACGGTGTTTAGGGGCTAATGACGGTGTTTAGGGGCTAATATCAGTGTTTAGGGGCTAATGACGGTGTTTAGGGGCTAATGACGGTGTTTAGGGGCTAATGACGGTGTTTAGGGGCTAATATCAGTGTTTAGGGGCTAATGACGGTGTTTAGGGGCTAATATCAGTGTTTAGGGGCTAATATCAGTGTTTAGGGGCTAATGACGGTGTTTAGGGCTAATATCAGTGTTTAGGGGCCAATATCAGTGTTTAGGGGCTAATATCAGTGTTTAGGGGCTAATGACGGTGTTTAGGGGCTAATATCAGTGTTTAGGGGCTAATATCAGTGTTTAGGGGCTAATGACGGTGTTTAGGGGCTAATATCAGTGTTTAGGGGCTAATGACGGTGTTTAGGGGCTAATATCAGTGTTTAGGGGCTAATATCAGTGTTTAGGGGCTAATATCAGTGTTTAGGGGCTAATATCAGTGTTTAGTGGCTAATATCAGTGTTTAGGGGCTAATATCAGTGTTTAGGGGCTAATGACGGTGTTTAGGGGCTAATATCAGTGTTTAGGGGCTAATATCAGTGTTTAGGGGCTAATGACGGTGTTTAGGGGCTAATGACAGTGTTTAGGGCTAATATCAGTGTTTAGGGGCTAATGACGGTGTTTAGGGGCTAATATCAGTGTTTAGGGGCTAATATCAGTGTTTAGGGGCTAATGACGGTGTTTAGGGGCTAATATCAGTGTTTAGGGGCTAATGACAGTGTTTAGGGGCTAATATCAGTGTTTAGGGCTAATATCAGTGTTTAGGGGCTAATGACGGTGTTTAGGGGCTAATATCAGTGTTTAGGGGCTAATATCAGTGTTTAGGGGCTAATGACGGTGTTTAGGGGCTAATATCAGTGTTTAGGGGCTAATATCAGTGTTTAGGGGCTAATATCAGTGTTTAGGGGCTAATGACGGTGTTTAGGGGCTAATATCAGTGTTTAGGGGCTAATGACGGTGTTTAGGGGCTAATATCAGTGTTTAGGGGCTAATATCAGTGTTTAGGGGCTAATATCAGTGTTTAGGGGCTAATGACGGTGTTTAGGGGCTAATGACGGTGTTTAGGGGCTAATATCAGTGTTTAGGGGCTAATGACGGTGTTTAGGGGCTAATATCAGTGTTTAGGGGCTAATGACGGTGTTTAGGGGCTAATGACAGTGTTTAGGGCTAATATCAGTGTTTAGGGGCTAATATCAGTGTTTAGGGGCTAATGACGGTATTTAGGGGCTAATATCAGTGTTTAGGGGCTAATGACGGTGTTTAGGGGCTAATATCAGTGTTTAGGGGCTAATGACGGTGTTTAGGGGCTAATGACAGTGTTTAGGGCTAATATCAGTGTTTAGGGGCTAATGACGGTGTTTAGGGGCTAATATCAGTGTTTAGGGGCTAATGACGGTGTTTAGGGGCTAATATCAGTGTTTAGGGGCTAATGACGGTGTTTAGGGGCTAATATCAGTGTTTAGGGGCTAATGACGGTGTTTAGGGGCTAATATCAGTGTTTAGGGGCTAATGACGGTGTTTAGGGGCTAATATCAGTGTTTAGGGGCTAATGACGGTGTTTAGGGGCTAATGACGGTGTTTAGGGGCTAATATCAGTGTTTAGGGGCTAATGACGGTGTTTAGGGGCTAATATCAGTGTTTAGGGGCTAATATCAGTGTTTAGGGGCTAATATCAGTGTTTAGGGGCTAATATCAGTGTTTAGGGGCTAATGACGGTGTTTAGGGGCTAATATCAGTGTTTAGGGGCTAATGACGGTGTTTAGGGGCTAATATCAGTGTTTAGGGGCTAATGACGGTGTTTAGGGGCTAATGACAGTGTTTAGGGCTAATATCAGTGTTTAGGGGCTAATGACGGTGTTTAGGGGCTAATATCAGTGTTTAGGGGCTAATGACGGTGTTTAGGGGCTAATATCAGTGTTTAGGGGCTAATGACGGTGTTTAGGGGCTAATGACAGTGTTTAGGGCTAATATCAGTGTTTAGGGGCTAATGACGGTGTTTAGGGGCTAATATCAGTGTTTAGGGGCTAATGACGGTGTTTAGGGGCTAATATCAGTGTTTAGGGGCTAATGACGGTGTTTAGGGGCTAATATCAGTGTTTAGGGGCTAATATCAGTGTTTAGAGGCTAATGACGGTGTTTAAGATAAGATAAGATAAGATATGCCTTTATTAGTCCCTCAGTGGGGAAATTCCAGTGTTGCACAGCACAAAAAAGTAACGTCCGCCTCTGCGCGTAGGGGCTAATGACGGTGTTTAGGGGCTAATATCAGTGTTTAGGGGCTAATGACGGTGTTTAGGGGCTAATATCAGTGTTTAGGGCTAATATCAGTGTTTAGGGGCTAATATCAGTGTTTAGGGGCTAATATCAGTGTTTAGGGGCTAATGACGGTGTTTAGGGGCTAATATCAGTGTTTAGGGGCTAATGACGGTGTTTAGGGGCTAATATCAGTGTTTAGGGGCTAATATCAGTGTTTAGAGGCTAATGACGGTGTTTAGGGGCTAATGACGGTGTTTAGGGGCTAATATCAGTGTTTAGGGGCTAATGACGGTGTTTAGGGGCTAATATCAGTGTTTAGGGGCTAATGACGGTGTTTAGGGGCTAATATCAGTGTTTAGGGGCTAATATCAGTGTTTAGGGGCTAATATCAGTGTTTAGGGGCTAATGACGGTGTTTAGGGGCTAATATCAGTGTTTAGGGGCTAATGACGGTGTTTAGGGGCTAATATCAGTGTTTAGGGGCTAATATCAGTGTTTAGGGGCTAATGACGGTGTTTAGGGGCTAATGACAGTGTTTAGGGCTAATATCAGTGTTTAGGGGCTAATGACGGTGTTTAGGGGCTAATATCAGTGTTTAGGGGCTAATATCAGTGTTTAGGGGCTAATGACGGTGTTTAGGGGCTAATATCAGTGTTTAGGGGCTAATGACGGTGTTTAGGGGCTAATGACAGTGTTTAGGGCTAATATCAGTGTTTAGGGGCTAATGACGGTGTTTAGGGGCTAATATCAGTGTTTAGGGGCTAATGACGGTGTTTAGGGGCTAATATCAGTGTTTAGGGGCTAATGACGGTGTTTAGGGGCTAATATCAGTGTTTAGGGGCTAATGACGGTGTTTAGGGGCTAATATCAGTGTTTAGGGGCTAATGACGGTGTTTAGGGGCTAATGACAGTGTTTAGGGCTAATATCAGTGTTTAGGGGCTAATGACGGTGTTTAGGGGCTAATATCAGTGTTTAGGGGCTAATATCAGTGTTTAGGGGCTAATATCAGTGTTTAGGGGCTAATGACGGTGTTTAGGGGCTAATATCAGTGTTTAGGGGCTAATGACAGTGTTTAGGGGCTAATATCAGTGTTTAGGGGCTAATGACGGTGTTTAGGGGCTAATATCAGTGTTTAGGGGCTAATATCAGTGTTTAGGGGCTAATATCAGTGTTTAGGGGCTAATGACGGTGCTCGTCGGTGTTTGTTTATGTAAACATGGTCGCTACAAATTGGTTCAAAATTAGCAATCACAATACACAGTATGAAATATCTACTGGCTGCGAAATGAGCTGAGCATAAGTGAATGTCGAGATTTTACCCATCCAAATTCTGTTGGAGACTGGCGATCCACAGTCGCCTCCTTCCCTTTGATAATCGCTCTGTTCACCGTGGCCGGTCGCTACTTTAGGTAAATGACAGAACTGCAGGTGTTTTTCTCTGTCCGGTCCATTGTGACGCAGAGGACCTCATAAATGCTGTTCGCCGTGCTTCAAAACCCTCCAACACGGCCGACTTCCGGATTATGACGTCACGTGAAAACGCTCTATAGAACGACTTTTATTCTGCTAAAAAGAAAAGACGGCACACACCAACAGACCCCAGAACAGTCCTGACCTCTGACCCCAGAACAGTCCTGACCTCTGACCCCAGAACAGTCCTGACCTCTGACCCCAGAACAGTCCTGACCTCTGACCCCAGAACAGTCCTGACCTCTGACCACCCTAACCGACTAAACCAGGACTGAACCAGGACTAAACCAGGTCTAAACCAGGACTAAACCAGGACTAAACCAGGACTAAACCAGGACTAAACCAGGACTGAACCAGGACTAACCCAGGACTAAACCAGGTCTAAACCAGGACTAAACCAGGACTAAACCAGGACTGAACCGGGACTAAACTGGGACTGAACCAGGACTAAACCAGGTCTAAAACAGGATTAAACCATGACAAAAACAGGACTAAACCAGGACTAAACCAGGACTAAACCAGGACTGAACCAGGACTAAACCAGGCTGTGGGCTCCTCCTGTGGAGCTGGATTTCTCTTTCTGTGTGGAGTTTGTCGACTTTTGGTGAAAGTGTGATGTTTTGATGTATTGTTGCTTTTTCCCTCGTTGGATTGTGTTTTATTGCGTTTTAATTAGATCTTAATCGGGTCTGTGACTTTACACTCAGCTGGTCTGTGCTCAGAACATCAAAACTGTTGATTATTACCTCCAAAAACAAGAACAAACCCTCCTCAGATCTCAGGACAAAAACCCCCACATTCCCAACCTTAAAGGGCCCATGTTACACTACTCTATGTGATCTCCCGGAGTGCTCCACTGTGTTTTTAAACTCCACACACCTTCACTAGAATCATTTGGATCATTTCAGTCCTGGAGTCGCCGATCTCGACTGAACTAAAGGTAAAAGGAGCGTTTTCTGTGATATTGGAAAAAAATCATTACGTGAAATTCAATAATAATGAACGACGGGCCTGGAGGATCCGCGTGTTTTTAATCAGAAGAATCACATTATCAAACAAAAACCATGACAACCAGCCCGAGTGTATGTGTGTGTTAAAGGTCCCATGACGCCGCGAATGGCCGCCCTGGTGCTCGGAGTGTCTGTCCGCTCCAGGTATCGAAGCAAGTTCCTAATGTTGTGAACATGTTCACTCATATGGCAATAAAAACCTTCCTGATTCCTGATGACATGGTTCTTCTTGATGCTTTTATATGGCTCCTTAATGGTTCCCTAATACTGTAAATGAATCCTTCTTCAAAATCAACACTCAGTGCATGAGAGAGCCTCACGAATACAGTCAGAGTCATAAATATGTCTCTCAAACACTTTATTCTGGGCGTTGTTGCTTGAATGCAAATGAGGAGGACAGAGACAGGCCAGTGCAGCGGGTGGGGGTGTGGCCAAACTCTCCGCTGTTTCCTGGATTAGCGGTGCGATGTGTGCGCTGTCGCCCACTTCTGTGTTTTAAGAGCGGAGGAATATATGAGACGAGTTGCATTAAAAAAAACAAATTTCCACAGAAAATAAAAGGAAACCACTGCTGTTTCAGAGGTTCGGAGGCTCGGATAAAGGACATCCGAGCCTGGAAACACTCTCACGTGTCTCCAGGCAAATAAAAAAACGCATCTCGCATTTCGTAGCTCGTTTGCGGTCCAAACCCAACCCTACCCTAAACAGGGTAGGGGAGCTCACATTAACGTTCAAAAACCTCAGAAAGTGAAAATTTCATGCCATGGGACCTTTCAAAGTTTAAAGTTCATCTTTATTGTCAAAAACCATATGTACAGGTCGCACCCACAGGATTTGAAATTGCAGCGCCCCCTAGGCCCACAGTGAACATAAAACATGTGATAAACAAGACAATAAACACCAGGACTAAAACATCACATATACCTGTAGTAAAAGTACAAAAGGCTTGTGTATAATACAAATAAGTAAAACACACAATGTGGAGCGGAATAAAGCTCAAATGTGTCATTTAAGCAGCAGTGTCAGTATCATTTAAGCAGCAGATCAAAATCAAACTTTATAAAGCACTTTTCACACAAAAAATGTAACCCAAAGTGTTACACTGCAGAGCTGTGTCAGTGTGTGAGATTTACACAAACATTTTTTTCCATACTTAAATTATTTTTTTATAAAATAGAAAGGTGGTCTCTTATAATTTTATTTATAACGTTAGAGGAGATTTGAACAGTTGTGATTAGTTTATCATTTATACAAATCTAATAATAAAATAATCAAATAATCAAATGTGAAAATCAGTCAGAGCTCTGCTGCATCTGCGACGGTCTGAACAAAGCGAGAAACGTCCAAACGCTGGACACATTTAAACTGTTTCATTTTATTCCAAACGGTGACGTGAAAGTGTGAAGTGAAAGTGTGAAGTGAAACGTGTGAAGTGAAAGTGTGAAGTGAAACGTGTGAAGTGAAACGTGTGAAGTGAAAGTGTGAAGTGAAACGTGTGAAGTGAAACGTGTGAAGTGAAACGTGTGAAGTGAAACATGTGAAGTGAAAGTGTGAAGTGAAACAGTGAAGTGAAAGTGTGAAGTGAAACAGTGAAGTGAAAGTGTGAAGTGAAAGTGTGTGAAGTGAAACATGTGAAGTGAAAGTGTGAAGTGAAAGTGTGAAGTGAAACGTGTGAAGTGAAACATGTGAAGTGAAAGTGTGAAGTGAAACAGTGAAGTGAAAGTGTGAAGTGAAACGTGTGAAGTGAAAGTGTGAAGTGAAACGTGTGAAGTGAAACGTGTGAAGTGAAACATGTGAAGTGAAAGTGTGAAGTGAAACAGTGAAGTGAAAGTGTGAAGTGAAACAGTGAAGTGAAAGTGTGAAGTGAAAGTGTGTGAAGTGAAACATGTGAAGTGAAAGTGTGAAGTGAAACGTGTGAAGTGAAACGTGTGAAGTGAAACGTGTGAAGTGAAACATGTGAAGTGAAACGTGTGAAGTGAAAGTGTGAAGTGAAAGTGTGAAGTGAAACGTGTGAAGTGAAACGTGTGAAGTGAAAGTGTGAAGTGAAAGTGTGAAGTGAAAGTGTGAAGTGAAATATGTGAAGTGAAAGTGTGAAGTGAAAGTGTGAAGTGAAAGTGTGAAGTGAAACAGTGAAGTGAAAGTGTGAAGTGAAACAGTGAAGTGAAACAGTGAAGTGAAAGTGTGAAGTGAAACGTGTGAAGTGAAAGTGTGAAGTGAAAGTGTGAAGTGAAAGTGTGAAGTGAAACAGTGAAGTGAAAGTGTGAAGTGAAAGTGTGAAGTGAAAGTGTGAAGTGAAACAGTGAAGTGAAACGTGTGAAGTGAAAGTGTGAAGTGAAAGTGTGAAGTGAAACAGTGAAGTGAAAGTGTGAAGTGAAAGTGTGAAGTGAAACGTGTGAAGTGAAAGTGTGAAGTGAAAGTGTGAAGTGAAAGTGTGAAGTGAAACAGTGAAGTGAAACGTGTGAAGTGAAAGTGTGAAGTGAAAGTGTGAAGTGAAAGTGTGAAGTGAAACAGTGAAGTGAAAGTGTGAAGTGAAAGTGTGAAGTGAAACAGTGAAGTGAAACAGTGAAGTGAAAGTGTGAAGTGAAACGTGTGAAGTGAAAGTGTGAAGTGAAAGTGTGAAGTGAAACAGTGAAGTGAAAGTGTGAAGTGAAAGTGTGAAGTGAAAGTGTGAAGTGAAACAGTGAAGTGAAAGTGTGAAGTGAAAGTGTGAAGTGAAACAGTGAAGTGAAACAGTGAAGTGAAAGTGTGAAGTGAAACGTGTGAAGTGAAAGTGTGAAGTGAAAGTGTGAAGTGAAACAGTGAAGTGAAAGTGTGAAGTGAAACGTGTGAAGTGAAAGTGTGAAGTGAAACGTGTGAAGTGAAAGTGTGAAGTGAAAGTGTGAAGTGAAAGTGTGAAGTGAAACAGTGAAGTGAAACAGTGAAGTGAAAGTGTGAAGTGAAACGTGTGAAGTGAAAGTGTGAAGTGAAAGTGTGAAGTGAAAGTGTGAAGTGAAACGTGTGAAGTGAAACGTGTGAAGTGAAAGTGTGAAGTGAAAGTGTGAAGTGAAACGTGTGAAGTGAAACGTGTTCTCCTCAGGCCCGGAGCTTCAGCTCAAGGATCAGAGTCTCCAGAGCGACGCCGGCGACAAGAGGAGGAGACACCAACACAACGGGTGAAGAAAGAGTCTGTGGAGAGGTGGAGCAGAGGAGAGGTGGAGGAGGAGAGGAGAGGTGGAGTGGTGGAGGAGGAGTGGTGGAGAGGTGGAGAGGTGGAGTGGTGGAGGAGGAGAGGTGGAGTGGTGGAGGAGGAGTGGTGGAGAGGTGGAGAGATGGAGGAGAGGAGTGGTGGAGGAGGAGAGGAGTGGAGGAGAGGTGGAGGAGAGGTAGAGTGGTGGAGGAGGAGAGGAGTGGAGGAGAGGTGGAGTGGTGGAGGAGGAGTGGTGGAGAGGTGGAGGAGAGGTGGAGGAGAGGTGGAGTGGTGGGGGAGGAGAGGAGTGGTGGAGGAGGAGAGGAGTGGAGGAGAGGTGGAGTGGTGGAGGTGGAGTGGTGGGGGAGAGGTGGAGTGGTGCGGGAGGAGAGGAGTGGAGGAGAGGTGGAGTCGTGGAGGTGGAGTGGTGGGGGAGAGGTGGAGCGGTGCGGGAGGAGAGGAGTGGAGGAGAGGTGGAGTGGTGGAGGAGGAGAGGTGGAGTCGTGGAGGAGGAGTGGAGGAGAGGTGGAGTGGTGGGGGAGAGGTGGAGCGGTGCGGGAGGAGAGGAGTGGAGGAGAGGTGGAGTGGAGGAGAAGTGGAGTGGTGGGGGAGGAGAGGAGTGGAGGAGAGGAGTGGAGGAGAGGTGGAGTGGTGGAAGAGAAGTGGAGTGGTGGAGTGGTGGAGCAGAGGTGGAGCGGTGGAGCAGCGCGCTGTGAAATGCTGAAACAACAGCTCGACTGCCAGGGCAATTTTACAGGCCGATGGTTCCACACGTCTGCGACTCGGAGAAGAACATCCAGACCCTGTGTCTCCTGCAGGTCTTCATTTATTTAGTGTCAGAGCGAGACGTGAGGAGAGAGGGAGAGAGGGAGAACAATGAGAGAGAGAGGAGAGAGAGAGGAGAGAGTGAGGGAGGGAGAGCACAGAGGAGAAGGAGTGAAAGAGCGAGAGGAAGAGGACAAAGAGGAGCAGAACCTAAATGTCTGAGGAGGTGGAGCATGAAGCAGGAGGTTCAGGCTCTGCTGCTCCAGAGACACGAAGAAACACGACCACAGTGAAGGCCACTGCCCCTTTGCCCCTTTGCCCCTCTGCTCATCTGCCCCTCTGCCCCTCTGCACACTGCCCCTCTGCCCCTCTGCACACTGCCCATCTGCATACTGCCCCTCTGCCCATCTGCATACTGCCCCTCTGCCCCTTTGCCCCTCTACTCATCTGCCCCTCTGCCCCTCTGCACACTGCCCCTCTGCCCCTCTGCCCCTCTGCCCCACTGCCCATCTGCATACTGCCCCTCTGCCCATCTGCATACTGCCCCTCTGCCCCTCTGCCCCTCTACTCATCTGCCCCTCTGCACACTGCCCCTCTGCCCCTCTGCCCCTCTGCCCCTCTGCAAACTACCCCTCTGCCCCTCTGCCCCTCTGCACACTGCCCCTCTGCCCCTCTGCACACTGCCCATCTGCCCCTCTGCCCCTCTGCACACTGCCCCTCTGCCCCTCTGCACACTGCCCCTCTGCCCCTCTGCACACTGCCCCTCTGCAAACTACCCCTCTGCCCCTCTGCCCCTCTGCAAACTACCCCTCTGCACACTGCCCCTCTGCAAACTACCCCTCTGCCCATCTGCCCCTCTGCCCCTCTGCCCCTCTGCAAACTACCCCTCTGCCCCTCTGCCCCTCTGCCCCTCTGCAAACTACCCCTCTGCCCCTCTGCCCCTCTGCCCCTCTGCACACTGCCCCTCTGCCCCTCTGCCCCTCTGCACACTGCCCCTCTGCCCCTCTGCCCCTCTGCCCCTCTGCACACTGCCCCTCTGCCCCTCTGCACACTGCCCCTCTGCCCCTCTGCAAACTACCCCTCTGCCCCTCTGCCCCTCTGCCCCTCTGCCCCTCTGTTTTGTTGCGTACGTCACTTTCTAACCATTTTAAAACCTGTTTTTTAAAACCGTAACCTGAGGTTTTTGATCAGAGGATTTCATGATTTACCGTTTCAAAAGTCTCAGGTTCATCCGTTATTCTCCAGCTCTACGATTTTCTCTAAGATGCAAAAGTGCACTTTATGTAGAATACTTTTTTTTTTTTTGGTGTTCAGATAAAATATTGTTGGCATCTTGATGTATCAGAATTATTTTGTATACCAGCTCCTCTAGAATTTTTGAGAAATGGGGCAATAAAGATTTGGGGCAGTAGTTTGAAAAACCTGATGGATCGTGAGCTTTAAACGACCTTGGCGACTTTAAAAGCTGCTGGAATAGTTCCTGATTCAGGAGACGGAGAAAAGATGAACGATAAAGGATCGATCATTTGGGAGGCGACCGGTTTGATAAGACGCTGGGATTTCATCAGGGTCTGGAGAGGAATGTTGAACGTTTGCAAGAACATCAAGAACATCAAGAACATCAAGTACCTCAGAAGTGTTTACAGGAACTGTTCCTTTATGTCATCAATGGAAGAACCATCAATGTTGACAGTTTGTGTTGCAGGGCATCATGGTACTGGCCATTTGGGTTGGATCACTTATTTCTACTTCACCCTCCTGAAATTGGGTGGAGGAAGGAGGAGCAGATTGTGTAGTATGAAGTACACTGGTCCCTCGCTCTATCGCGGGTCACTTTTCGGCCTCGCTTTTTGTGGATTTAAAAAAAAAATTGGGACCAGACCAGGACCAGACCAGGACCAGACCGGGACTAGACCAGGACCAGACCGGGACTAGACCAGGACTAAACGTGCAGCTTAGGGCCTGACCAAGCCTAAATAATAAAATCATTGGGTTGGTTCCCGGGTCAAATATAGAAACAACTTCTCCTGTGTGAGATCAATAAAAGTCAATCTCTTAATCCTTGACCACTGTGAGGCGCTTTGTGCTACAATTTTGTATGAAAAGCGCTTTATAAATATTGTTTGATTGATTGATTGAAACGTGGACTAAACCAGGTCTAAACCAGGATTAAACCACTGCATGCGGCTCTTTGCCTTGTTTCGTGACCACGTGTCCGCGCGTACCCCCCCCCCCTCCACGCTTCACTATTAATACATTTTGTTGAAAAGAGAGAAATGTGAGAAAATGTTAATTCCAGTGTGAGAAAAGTGTATAATGTGTGTGGTGAGGCGTTTACAGCCTTAAAGCCCCAGTGTGTAGGTTTGGTGGTGCATAGGTGGATGGTGCTATTGCACTTCCTCTTTTGGCTACGGCAGACCTCGAGGGTCACCCGGGCGCGCCGTAACGCAGACAGCTCCCGTACCCGGCGCTGTGCGAGCTCTCGCCGACAACTACTGTATAAATAAAACGCGGTCCCGTTCACTGTTTTTTTTTTTTTTCTCATGAAAACACACATTCCAGATCATGTACCATGACACTCTACACATCAAATGAAACCTTACAGTCTCCTCTTTTTGACTATGCAATTCATTTCCCGGCACAACAATCACTCCCCGAGCACATGGGGCTTTTATACGGAAAAGCACAAAACGAGGTTTGTTACTTAGCTTTACCTTTGAAGGCTCTGGACAGGTCAAACTCTGTATTTCACCATAAACTTGGTCTCAATCTGTCCGTAAGGATCCAGCGAATAAAATCCAGTAAAACAATTTAGTCCAAAACACGTGTTAGATCCATTACGACGTCTGATCCGGCAGCATGCTTGTGTTGTTTACCCAAAACCACGAGCCTTGCCGAAGGCGGAGCCCAAATGTCCTTCTGCGGCTCTCGTATTCAAAATGGCTGCCTCCATATGGGGATCATCTCCAAACGCTCCAAACGCTCCAAATGATTTTAATGAAGATGTATGGAGTTTAAAAACACAGTAGAGCACTTCCTGTGTTTTCAGTTTGAGAGAAGAACTTGAGAGAAGGTTTGTGTGTGAAACATGCAGAAACAGAGATCGGAGAATAGCCTAATGTGGCCGTTTAAAGGTCGTTTGGAGGATTTTTTTGGTTTGAAATTGTCAGTGAAAGTTGAAAATAGCGGTATAGAGATGCAGCAGCCTTGGAATTATGATGAAAAAGAATGAACACCCATCAAGTGTGGACATGCTGGGGTCATCGTGGTGTGGTTTACGTCCTTCCACAGAGACAAGACGTTGTTTACTCGACCAATGCGGCGGTTCTTAGCGGCTTTTTCTAACTGGAACTCCCTCACAGTTTGCACAAAGTTTGTCGTGATAGCGAACGAGAATCTACGACCATTTAGACGTAAAAGAAAGTCCGTTTATGAGGTCGCTGAAAGAAGAAGAGAAGGGGAAAAGGAGCGAAAACTAAACTAAGGTGATTCTTGGAGATTCCTTCCAGCGATGGCGACCCTGAAGCAGGCGAAGGGTCTAAAGACGCGTCGGTCGATAAAACTTCAACAGCAATTTGTTCAGCAATTGTGAACGTGCACCGGCTAGAGTCAGGAGGAGGTGGGAGGAGTCAGGAGGAGGTGGGAGGAGGCAGGAGGAGGTGGGAGGAGGCAGGAGGAGGCAGGAGGAGGCAGGAGGAGGCGTTTCTACTGATGGAGCTGTGGAGGAGTCATGCATGAGCAACATTTGAAAAACGACAAACAGTCGCTGTGTTTCTCTTTCCTCAATCAATCAATCAATCAAATATTTATAAGGCGCTTTTCATACAAAATTGTAGCACAAAGCGCCTTACAAAATCCTTTATACAACCTTTAAATCAGGAGTGTCAAACATCTGGCCCAAGGGCTAGATCCGGCCCTCCAAGACCTGTAATCTGGCCCTCGGCTGATTTTCTATTAAAATATTTTAATTATACAGTAATCCCTCGTTTATCGCGGGGGTTTGGTTCCAGAAATAACCCGCAATAAGAGAAATCCGCGAAGTAGGACAACTTTATATTTTACAATTATTCTACATGTTTTAAGGCTGTAAACGCCTCACCACACACATTATACACTTTTCTCAGACTGGAATTAACATTTTCTCACATTTCTCTCTCGTTTAAACACTCAAACTTTCGTAGATTTTCAACAAAATGTATTAATAGTGAAGCGTGGGGGCTCCGCCGGGAGACATGAGTCACTGGATCCACAGGAAGCACCGCGCTCATCCAACGGCACTGCCACGTCCCGGGACGCGACGCACACCAACCCCTTGGAGAAGTGTGCGACACGTGCACCCCTCATCATGGTCAAATCCGTGACAGAGCAGCATGACCGGTGCGAAGCCGCACGTACACCGGGGCTGCGAGCACGAGATTGAACCGCGGCGCCCGAACCGCGTCCTCTCAGCCCGAGCCACAAACCAGCCGCACGAAACCAGCAAAGAGGTGGTTTAATCCTGGTCTAGACCTGGTCTAGTCCACGTTTAGTCCTGGGTCTACAGTCTCTTAGCCAATCAGGACGCAGAACACAATGTTACACTATTTAAAAAATCGGAAAAAAAAAAAAATCTGCGAAACAGCGAGGCCGCAAAAAGTGAACCGCGATAGAGCGAGGGACCACTGTATTTTAATTTTTTATTAAAATATTGGTAATTTTCTGTGCAGTTTAGCATAGCAGCGTCTCCAGCGCCTCTGTGCGTGGCCCCTCCCACCAGCGCCTCTGTGCGTGGCCCCTCCCACCAGCGCCTCTGTGCGTGGCCCCTCCCACCAGAGCAGCACAAATGAAGACTACACTGCAAAAAAGCTTGGCCAAAATGTAAGATATAAACCCTTAAATGTATCAGTAAATGACTTAAAAGTAGTGAAATGATCTGTCCATGCAGCGAGATCATTTTACTTGACAAGTTCTCTTAAAATAAACTCCCTCTGGACCAGAATGAAGCGTCTCTGGTCTAGTAAATAATTAAGTCTGCAAACAAGATGAATAACTGATATACGTTTTAAAATCTTGGCCAGACCAGAGAAATTTGTCGTGTAAACCATGACTAAATTCTGTGACAAGTTCCTGTTAAAACTGTGTTGAAATGGCATTTTTCTCAAAGTTTCAGGTTGTTCATAATAATATTTTGTAAAAGAAAGAGTTCATCAAATAAAAAAGACTTCTGTAATAGATTTGCCGTGAGTTTTCTGATCCGGCCCCTTTGGGATCAGAGTCGGTTGGATAACGGCCCCCGGACCAGAATGAGTCTGACACTCCTGATTTAAATGAATCTCGGGAGGTTAAAATGCAGGAGGTTTTTCATTGGCCGTTTGCTGCTGTTGGGATTGGAGACGCTTGAGAAGGAGTCGGGTTCATGTTTGGAGGATATTGTGGGACTGAAGTGTGGACTTCAGCCGACCAAAGCTCCTGCGCTCGTGTCGGCCGTGACGTCTTAATGAGGAAATACGGAAAATAAACGATTAAACTAGTGCTGTCAGGCGATTAAAAATTAATCTAATTAATTACAGGATTTGTAATTAATTAATCTCATTAATCTCATTTTAAGAGTGGTTGGTGGTTTGGTGGTTTGGTTTGGTGGTTTGGTGGTTTGTTCGTTTGGTGGTTTGGTGGTTTGGCGGTTTGGTGGTTTGGTGGTTTGTTGGTTTGGCGGTTTGGTGGTTTGGTGGTTTGGTGGTTTGTTGGTTTGGTGGTTTGTTGGTTCGGTGGTTTGATGGTTCGTTGGTTTGGTGGTTTGTTGGTTTGGTGGTTTGGTGGTTTGTTGGTTTGGCGGTTTTTGGTTTGTTGGTTTGGTGGTTTGGTGGTTTGTTGGTTTGGTGGTTTGTTGGTTTGTTGGTTTTTGGTTTGGTGGTTTGGTGGTTTGTTGGTTTGGTGGTTTGTTGGTTTGGTGGTTTGGTGGTTTGTTGGTTTGGTGGTTTGGTGGTTTGGTGGTTTGTTGGTTTGTTGGTTTGGCGGTTTTTGGTTTGTTGGTTTGGTGGTTTGGTGGTTTGTTGGTTTGTTGGTTTGGTGGTTTGTTGGTTTGGTGGTTTGTTGGTTTGTTGGTTTGTTGGTTTGGTGGTTTGGTGGTTTGTTGGTTTGTTGGTTTGGCGGTTTGTTGGTTTGGTGGTTTGGTGGTTTGGTGGTTTGTTGGTTTGGTGGTTTGGTGGTTTGTTGGTTTGGTGGTTTGTTGGTTTGTTGGTTTGGCGGTTTTTGGTTTGTTGGTTTGGTGGTTTGGTGGTTTGTTGGTTTGGTGGTTTGGTGGTTTGGTGGTTTGGTGGTTTGGTGGTTTGGTGGTTTGGTAGTTTGGTCGTTTGTTGGTTTGGTAGTTTGGTGGTTTGTTGGTTTGTTGGTTTGGTGGTTTGTTGGTTTGGTGGTTTGTTGGTTTGGTGGTTTGTTGGTTTGGTGGTTTGGTGGTTTGTTGGTTTGGTGGTTTGTTGGTTTGTTGGTTTGTTGGTTTGGTGGTTTGGTGGTTTGTTGGTTTGGTGGTTTGGTGGTTTGGTGGTTTGGTGGTTTGGTGGTTTGTTGGTTTGGTGGTTTGTTGGTTTGTTGGTTTGTTGGTTTGGTGGTGGTTTGTTGGTTTGTTGGTTTGGTGGTTTGTTGGTTTGTTGGTTTGGTGGTTTGTTGGTTTGGTGGTTTGTTGGTTTGGTGGTTTGTTGGTTTGGTGGTTTGTTGGTTTGGTGGTTTGTTGGTTTGGTGGTTTGGCGGTTTTTTGGTTTGTTGGTTTGGTGGTTTGTTGGTTTGGCGGTTTGTTGGTTTGGTGGTTTGGTGGTTTGGTGGTTTGTTGGTTTGGTGGTTTGGTGAAGAGCGCTCACGCTCGCTCTATCACCGGTAACGATGGAACTTGTCCGGACGTGTTTGTCGTTCAATTGATCCGTCAGGCTGGAGGAAAATTCTTTTTGGCAAAAGCTCCAAATCTCGGCGTTCTTGTTGATCGTCCCGTCTTCGTTCTTTTTATAAATAAACTCGCCGTTCAAAGGCCCTGGCAGCGATTCGCTGCATTGAATTGCTGCTCATAATTAATTGCGTTAATTTTTATAACGTGTTAATTTGCAGTGTAATTAATGAATCTGATTAACGCGTTAAAGTGACAGCCCTGGATTAAAGATGACTCAAAGATGCACGAATCACTCCAAATACAACTTCAGAGGAAAGTCTGATTGAACGGGCGACACGTGTGATGTTTTCTGGTGTTTTCTGGTGTTTTGTGGACTTTGTAAAATAGTTTGTGTTTGTGGTGTCAGATTTTGTTTATTTAAAATTTTCCTTTTTTTTCTTGGCATAAAATGATAAATAATCCTAAATTGTCATGGAACAGATGTGTCAGTAGAAGTGAGGGGGCAGTGGGCAGGCGGAGGACAAGTTGGAAAGTTGCTGGTTCAATTCCGCTCAGTGCAAAAGTCTTCACCTCCTCTGTCCCTCTCGTCTTCACCTCCTCGTGTCCTCTGTCCCTCTCGTCTTCACCTCCTCTGTCCCTCTCGTCTTCACCTCCTCGTGTCCTCTGTCCCTCTCGTCTTCACCTCCTCGTGTCCTCTGTCCCTCTCGTCTTCACCTCCTCGTGTCCTCTGTCCCTCTCGTCTTCACCTCCTCGTGTCCTCTGTCCTTCTCGTCTTCACCTCCTCTGTCCCTCTCGTCTTCACCTCCTCGTGTCCTCTGTCCCTCTCGTCTTCACCTCCTCGTCTCCTCTGTCCCTCTCGTCTTCACCTCCTCGTCTCCTCTGTCCCTCTCGTCTTCACCTCCTCGTCTCCTCTGTCCCTCTCGTCTTCACCTCCTCATGTCCTCTGTCCCTCTCGTCTTCACCTCCTCGTGTCCTCTGTCCCTCTCGTCTTTACCTCCTCGTGTCCTCTGTCCCTCTCGTCTTCACCTCCTCGTGTCCTCTGTCCCTCTCATCTTCACCTCCTCTGTCCCTCTCGTCTTCACCTCCTCGTGTCCTCTGTCCCTCTCGTCTTCACCTCCTCTGTCCCTCTCATCTTCACCTCCTCGTGTCCTCTGTCCCTCTCGTCTTCACCTCCTCTGTCCCTCTCGTCTTCACCTCCTCTGTCCCTCTCATCTTCACCTCCTCGTCTCCTCTGTCCCTCTCGTCTTCACCTCCTCTGTCCCTCTCATCTTCACCTCCTCGTGTCCTCTGTCCCTCTCGTCTTCACCTCCTCTGTCCCTCTCGTCTTCACCTCCTCTGTCCCTCTCGTCTTCACCTCCTCGTGTCCTCTGTCCCTCTTCTCTTCACCTCCTCGTGTCCTCTGTCCCTCTCGTCTTCACCTCCTCTGTCCCTCTCGTCTTCACCTCCTCGTGTCCTCTGTCCCTCTTGTCTTCACCTCCTCACCTCCTGTCCCTCTCGTCTTCACCTCCTCTGTCCCTCTCGTCTTCACCTCCTCTGTCCCTCTCGTCTTCCCCTCCTCGTGTCCTCTGTCCCTCTTCTCTTCACCTCCTCGTGTCCTCTGTCCCTCTCGTCTTCACCTCCTCTGTCCCTCTTGTCTTCACCTCCTCGTGTCCTCTGTCCCTCTGGTCTTCACCTCCTCGTGTCCTCTGTCCCTCTCGTCTTCACCTCCTCGTGTCCTCTGTCCCTCTCGTCTTCACCTCCTCGTGTCCTCTGTCCCTCTTGTCTTCACCTCCTCTGTCCCTCTCGTCTTCACCTCCTCCGTCTTCACCTCCTCTGTCCCTCTGGTCTTCACCTCCTCGTGTCCTCTGTCCCTCTGGTCTTCACCTCCTCGTGTCCTCTGTCCCTCTGGTCTTCACCTCCTCGTGTCCTCTCGTCTTCACCTCCTCGTGTCCTCTGTCCCTCTCGTCTTCACCTCCTCTGTCCCTCTGGTCTTCACCTCCTCGTGTCCTCTGTCCCTCTTGTCTTCACCTCCTTGTGTCCTCTGTCCCTCTCGTCTTCACCTCCTCTGTCCCTCTCGTCTTCACCTCCTCGTGTCCAGCTCAAACCGTCTTCGCCGTGTCCCACTTTAAATCACGTCTTCGCCGTCGCTGACCCGTCGGACTGAAACACGACTCGGCCGGTGTGGTTTTGGAATCTAAAAATACGCCGCGCAGTTTCGGGTCATTGTAAAACCGAGTGATTTCAGGTTCGCTCCGGCTCCACATTTGCATTTAAGATGTATGCCCGGTTTTTGCCACGGCGACCCTTAAACTGTCCTTGAATCCTCTCCAGCGAAATGCACCTCCTCGTGCTGAATGCATTCAAAAGAGAAGGTGAGGGGGATTTGAACAGAATTCATAATGAACTGGAGTGTGTTCGGACACTGACAATAGCACAGACACAGAAGAGGTGGTGTCGGCTTCATTAGAGATATGATAAAATATCTTTATTCAGCGTAGCGTGTAATGTGCTCTTATAATTGTACCATACATCACAGTGGGCAAAACCACCATCCAATCTAACGGAGTAAATACAAA
Source organism: Paratrypauchen microcephalus (assembly GCA_036785185.1). Classification (NCBI taxonomy): domain Eukaryota; kingdom Metazoa; phylum Chordata; class Actinopteri; order Gobiiformes; family Gobiidae; genus Paratrypauchen; species Paratrypauchen microcephalus. The sequence goes on from JAVJIX010000082.1 coordinate 714,009, forward strand.
ATTAATGAGCGTGCACAGGAACATCGAAGCCATAGAGACACTTGTAATGTCAATAGAATAAATGTAAAGGAGTCATATTCTCTTAAATCTAAATAAGATCATAACTCAACAGTCGTTTTAATAAAAGTCTCGGTCCTGTCAAACACCTTCAGCCGGTACGTCCATGTCTGTGTGTAACTGCAAAAACAGCGTACGGTATTTTAAAGAAGACTTATAGGCCCTGCGTGTGCTCGGTCACTTTCATTTTTCATTTTCATTCATGTATTTGTTCCGAGCAGATTAATGAACACGAGACGTACAGCGAACCTGTGCCCAACACATCGACTGTACGCTCGAACAGAAGTGGGGAAAAGAAAACATGAAATCCCAGCCGTCTTCCACTGGAACGCTGTGTTTAAGCTTCCGTATAAATTTATTCTATTATCGTAATAACTGCGCGACAATAAATGAGATGCACAGTGATGCTCTAACTGCACACGAGGCATTTTTAGGTTCAACAAAAACACGAGAGACGTGAGGAAACAACAGCCTAAAGTCCCACCAACACTGGGACCTACACCCCACACACTCCACCCCCACACACCTAACCACCAAACCACCAAACCACCTAACCACCAAACCACCAAACCAACAAACCACCAAACCACCTAACCACCAAACCACCAAACCAACAAACCACCTAACCACCAAACCACCAAACCACCAAACCACCAACCCACCAAACCACCAAACCAACAAACCAACAAACCACCAAACCACCAAACCAACAAACCACCTAACCACCAAACCACCAAACCACCAAACCAACAAACCACCTAACCACCAAACCACCAAACCACCAAACCACCAAACCAACAAACCACCAAACCACCAAACCACCTAACCACCAAACCACCAAACCAACAAACCACCTAACCACCAAACCACCAAACCAACAAACCACCAAACCACCTAACCACCAAACCACCAACACTTGGAAAGAGCGGTCTGACCTACACCCCACACACTCCACCCCCACACACCTAACCACCAAACCACCAAACCACCAAACCACCAAACCACCAAACCAACAAACCACCTAACCACCAAACCACCAAACCACCAAACCAACAAACCACCAAACCACCAACCCACCAAACCACCAAACCAACAAACCACCAAACCAACAAACCACCAACCCACCAAACCACCAAACCAACAAACCAACAAACCAACAAACCACCAAACCACCAACCCACCAAACCACCAACCCAACAAACCACCTAACCACCAAACCAAAAAACCACCAAACGAACAAACCACTAAACCAAAAAACCACCAAACGAACAAACCACCAAACCACTAAACCACCAAACCAACAAACCAACAAACCACCAAACCACCAAACCACCAAACCACCAACACTGGGAAAGAGCGGTCTGACCTACACCCCACACACTCCACCCCCACACACCTATCCACCAAACCACCAAACCACCTAACCACCAAACCACCAAACCAACAAACCACCAAACCACCAAACCAACAAAGCACGTAACCACCAAACCACCAAACCACCAAACCAACAAACCACCAAACCACCAACCCACCAGACCACGAAACCAACAAACCACCAAACCAACAAACGAAAAAACCACCAAACCATCAAACCAAACCACCAAACCAACAAACCACCAAACCACCAACCCACCAAACCACCAAACCAACAAACCACCAAACCAACAAACCAACAAACCACCAAACCACCAAACCACTAAACCAACAAACGACCAAACCACCAACACTGGGAAAGAGCGGTGTGACCTACACCCCACACACACAAAATGACCGGCGCGATACCGTGCGTCCCACCCGGGGCTGCGAGCACCAGACCCGTGTCCAAACCGAGCCTCCTCCTCAGGACGGCGTCCACGGTCCTGAGGAGGAGGAGCAGTCTGAGCACATCAAACCTCGACATGAACGAACGCAAGAGCCGCACCAAACCAGGCAAAGAGCCGCACGCCGTGGTTTAATCCTGGTCTAGACCTGGTCCAGTCCTGGTTTAGTCCAGGTTTAGACCTGGTCCAGTCCAGGTTTAGACCTTGTTTAGACCTGGTTTAGACCTGGTCTAGTTCCAGTTTGCCCCCCCCCCCATCTATAACATCAATCGGCAAAGGTCCCTTAGCCAATCAGGACGCAGAACACAATGTTACACTATAAAAAATTTAAAAAATAAAATAAAAATTGAAGTTACACTATAAAAACATTTAAATTGAAAAAAAAAATCAGGAGTCAAAACACATTTTGAAAAGAAAAGAAGAGATTCAAAAATTAATTTTCATGATTTTCAGTCTGTATAAAATATTATCTCAGAATTAAAAATAAATAAATATCGGAATTGGCCGATATAAGCAACATTAATATGGGACATGGGTATGGGCTCAAATGTTCACGTCGGTGCATCCCTAACCAAAACGAAAGCATTCGGTGGTAGAACATTTCCAGGACCTCTCAGATCAGACGTTTTTCTCTTTAAAAACCAAACACTGCTCCACAGAATTCCAATTTGATTCTGTTCATCATTTGTACATTTTAAATCTCAATTTGATCTAAAACAACTTCATAAAGAAACAAGTGCTAAACCAGGACTGAACCAGGACTGAACCAGGACTAAACCAGGATTGAACCAGGACTAAAACAGGACTGAACCAGGACTAAACCAGGATTGAACCAGGACTAAACCAGGACTGAACCAGGACTAAACCAGGATTGAACCAGGACTAAACCAGGACTGAACCAGGACTAAACCAGGATTGAACCAGGACTAAAACAGGACTGAACCAGGACTAAACCAGGATTGAACCAGGACTAAACCAGGACTGAACCAGGACTAAACCAGGATTGAACCAGGACTAAAACAGGACTGAACCAGGACTAAACCAGGATTAAGCCAGGACTAAACCAGGACTGAACCAGGACTAAACCAGGACTGAACCAGGACTGAACCAGGTCTGAACCAGGACTAAACCAGGATTAAGCCAGGACTGAACCAGGACTGAACCAGGATTGAACCAGGATTGAACCAGGACTAAAACAGGACTAAAACAGGACTAAACCAGGACTGAACCAGGACTGAACCAGGACTAAACCAGGACTAAAACAGGACTAAACCAGGACTAAACCAGGATTAAACCAGGACTGAACCAGGACTAAACCAGGACTAAACCAGGACTAAACCAGGACTGAACCAGGACTAAACCAGGACTAAACCAGGACTAAACCAGGACTAAACCAGGTCTAAACCAGGACTAAACCAGGACTGAACCAGGCTGTGGGCCCCTCACACTAGAGCAGAGCGTTTTTTTTTTCATTTGGACCAAAACGACGACGCGACACTGCCCAAACCTACGAGTATCACCGCGAAGAACATCGACCTGGAGAAGGACGAGACTCCACAGTGGGAAATATGAAAATATTAAACAGGAAAACGCTGAATCTACCAACAAAATCCTA
>JAVJIX010000082.1:722500-730000 GCA_036785185.1 Paratrypauchen microcephalus
AGTTTAGTCCTGGTTCAGTCACTTTTTATCATGATTTTATGTTTATAATTCTGTCTCATTTGACTCGGTCTCTTGCTCTTTTTTTTGCTGTTCCATCTGTAGGGATTAGAAGAGTGACTTTCCTTGATCTCACACAGGAGAAATCGTTTTCTGCATTTGACCCGGGACCAGCCCCATGATTCTGTTGTTTAGGTTTGGTCAGGAGGATTTTAGCTGATGTTTTGGGTTGATGGGGGAAACCGGAGTGCCCGGAGGAAACCCACCCAGACACAGGAAGAACATGCAAACTCCACACAGAAAGGCCCGGGCGACCCGAACCTTCTTGCTGTGAAGCATGAGTGCTAACCACTCAGCCACCGTGCCACCAACAGAGAAAAAAAATCTTTTCATTGATTGTGATTAATGCTCCTGTACAGGGTCCCTGTCAAATAAATCAAAGAAAGAAAGAAAAGATGCACCAAACACTCTATAGATCGAATTTAGCTATAATAATAATAATAATAATAATAAACCAGGACTAAACCAGGACTGAACCAGGACTAAACCAGGTCTAAACCAGGACTAAACCAGGTTTAAACCAGGACTAAACCAGGACTAAACCAGGTTTAAACCAGGACTAAACCAGGACTAAACCAGGTTTAAACCAGGACTAAACTAGGATTAAACCAGGTTTAAACCAGGACTAAACCAGGACTAAACCAGGTTTAAACCAGGACTAAACCAGGACTAAACCAGGTTTAAACCAGGACTAAACCAGGACTAAACCAGGTTTAAACCAGGACTAAACTAGGATTAAACCAGGTCTAAACCAGGACTAAACCAAGACTAAACCAGGTCTAAACCAGGATTAAACTAGGACTAAACCAGGACTAAACCAGGTTTAAACCAGGACTAAACCAGGACTAAACCAGGTTTAAACCAGGACTAAACTAGGACTAAACCAGGTCTAAACCAGGACTAAACCAAGACTAAACCAGGTCTAAACCAGTATTAAACTATTACTAAACCAGGTTTAAACCAGGACTAAACCAGGACTAAACCAGGTTTTAACCAGAACTAAACCAGGTCTAAACCAGGACTAAACCAGGACTAAACCAGGTTTTAACCAGAACTAAACCAGGTCTAAACCAGGACTAAACTAGGACAAAACCAGGACTAAACCAGGTCTAAACCAGGTCTAAATCAGGACTAAACTAGGACTAAACCAGGTCTAAATCAGGACTAAACTAGGACTAAACCAGGACTAAACCAGAAATTTACAACTGAAATTGTGCAGGATCAATGTTTTTGGTATATAAAGAAAAATAAATACATAAAATAATAATAATAATAATAATAATAATAATAATAATAATAATAATAATAATAATAATAATAATAATAATAATAATTTCCTATTGTCTCATTATCACAAAAAAACTGCTTCTAATTAACTCTAATTAACTGTCTCATTTGACTCGGTCTCTTGCTCTTTTTTTTGCTGTTCCATCTGTTTTTTGTTCCCCTGTTATGAGCGACTGGACCCAAGTAATTTCCCTTATGGATCAATAAAGTTGATCTCAGTCTGTGTCTTAAGAACATTCAGCTTCAGTCAAATGAAGCTCATGAGGTCAGCAGTTACAGGGGTGAATTTGAAGCAGACGTTTGTAGGATGAGGACTTTACTAAACCCCAGGATCATGTTGAGCGTTATTAGTATGAACATTTAAGACCAAAACGAGGAGCCTGACAGCAGCAGGTCCAGAGAGAGCGGCCACGATAATAACGTAAAGCCAACTGGAGCCAGGTCTGGTGGATATGGCGCTCCTCGTGACAGGCGTGGTTGTAAAAGCCTCTTTGAGGAAGCTGAATTGTTCCTGAAGGAAACATGAGTGGCAGATCCTCGGCCGTTCCACCTGGGCCTGTGTGGAGTCCATAGTATCGAGCGAGTGCCCTGACCTCCGGCTTCGTCAGTGGCTCCTGGATGTAAATGTGTGTGACGGGACGGTGTTTTATTCATGAGGCCGGTGTTGAGTGGGCACTTCTTCACCAGTCAAATCCCAGATGTGACTGTTTCTGTGGCGCGCTCAGGGTCCTGACGGCGGCTCATTGATCACTGAACGCTACACGCTGCTGAATAAGCACAAGTGGCTCACGCTATCGGCCACAAACGCCTCACCGGGGAACACAGATCCATCACAGGACTGGACGAAGGCCAGGCGGCGGGGGGCGGCGAGGGGGGCGGGGGCGAGGGGGCGGCGAGGATGGGCAACGAGGGGGGCGAGGGGGGCGGCGAGGATGGGCAACGAGGGGGGGCGAGGGGCGGCGAGGGGGGCGGCGAGGATGGGCAACGAGGGGGGCGAGGGGCGGCGAGGGGGGGCGAGGATGGGCAACGAGGGGGCGAGGGGCGGCGAGGGGGGGGGCGAGGGGGGCGGCGAGGGGGGCGGGGGCGAGGGGGCGGCGAGGATGGGCAACGAGGGGGGCGAGGGGCGGCGAGGGGGGGCGAGGGGGGCGGCGAGGATGGGCAACGAGGGGGGGCGAGGGGGGCGGCGAGGAGGGGGGCGAGGGGGGCGGCGAGGGGGGCGGGGGCGAGGGGGGCGGCGAGGATGGGCAACGAGGGGGGCGAGGGGGGGGGGGGGGCGAGGGGGGCGGCGAGGATGGGCAACGAGGGGGCGAGGGGCGGCGAGGGGGGGGCGAAGGGGGGCGGCGAGGATGGGAAACGAGGGGGGCGAGGGGCGGCGAGGGGGCGGCAAGGGGAGGCGGTGAGGATGGGCTGATGTGAGGGCGAGGCTGCGGCGAGGACCAGGCTGATGTGAGGGCGAGGGGGCTGCGAGGATGGGCAACGAGGCTGATGTGAGGACCAGGCTGCTGTGAGGGGGCGAAGGGGGCGGCGAGGATGGGCAACGAGCTGCTGTGACAGTCAGGCTGATGTGAGGACCAGGCTGCTGTGAGGACCAGGCTGCTGTGAGGGGGTCAGGCTGCTGTGAGGACCAGGCTGCTGTGAGGACCAGGCTGCTGTGAGGACCAGGCTGATGTGAGGACCAGGCTGCTGTGAGGACCAGGCTGATGTGAGGACCAGGCTGCTGTGAGGACCAGGCTGATGTGAGGACCAGGCTGCTGTGAGGGGGTCAGGCTGCTGTGAGGGGGTTAAGCTGCTGTGACAGTCAGGCTGATGTGAGGACCAGGCTGCTGTGAGGACCAGGCTGCTGTGAGGGGGTCAGGCTGCTGTGAGGACCAGGCTGCTGTGAGGACCAGGCTGCTGTGAGGGGGGTCAGGCTGCTGTGAGGACCAGGCTGCTGTGAGAGGGTCAGGCTGATGTGAGAGGGTCAGGCTGATGTGAGGACCAGGCTGCTGTGAGGGGGTCAGGCTGCTGTGAGGGGGTTAGGCTGCTGTGACAGTCAGGCTGATGTGAGGACCAGGCTGCTGTGAGGACCAGGCTGCTGTGAGGACCAGGCTGATGTGAGGACCAGGCTGCTGTGAGGGGGTCAGGCTGCTGTGAGGGGGTTAGGCTGCTGTGAGGACCAGGCTGATGTGAGGACCAGGCTACTGTGAGGACCAGGCTGCTGTGAGGGGGTCAGGCTGCTGTGAGGACCAGGCTGCTGTGAGGACCAGGCTGCTGTGAGGGGGGTCAGGCTGCTGTGAGGGGGGTCAGGCTGCTGTGAGGACCAGGCTGCTGTGAGAGGGTCAGGCTGATGTGAGAGGGTCAGGCTGATGTGAGGACCAGGCTGCTGTGAGGGGGTCAGGCTGCTGTGAGGGGGTTAGGCTGCTGTGACAGTCAGGCTGATGTGAGGACCAGGCTGCTGTGAGGACCAGGCTGCTGTGAGGGGGTCAGGCTGCTGTGAGGACCAGGCTGCTGTGAGGGGGTCAGGCTGCTGTGAGGACCAGGCTGCTGTGAGGGGGTCAGGCTGCTGTGAGGACCAGGCTGCTGTGAGAGGGTCAGGCTGATGTGAGAGGGTCAGGCTGATGTGAGGACCAGGCTGCTGTGAGGACCAGGCTGCTGTGAGGGGGTCAGGCTGCTGTGAGGACCAGGCTGCTGTGAGAGGGTCAGGCTGATGTGAGAGGGTCAGGCTGATGTGAGAGGGTCAGGCTGATGTGAGGACCAGGCTGCTGTGAGGGGGTCAGGCTGATGTGAGGACCAGGCTGCTGTGAGGGGGTCAGGCTGCTGTGAGGACCAGGCTGCTGTGAGAGGGTCAGGCTGATGTGAGAGGGTCAGGCTGATGTGAGGACCAGGCTGCTGTGAGGGGGTCAGGCTGCTGTGAGACTGAAGCGTTTGGAACGTCGGTGTCTGAAAAATAAACTTGAGCAGGAACGACGTGTTCAGAACGTGTTTGTAAAAGTCTAAACTTGGGTTTTAGTCATGAGAGGTTAGCACTGATCTGAAATCAGCCGCTCTAAATGAACGGAGGTGAAAGGGTTCGGGTTCAGCTCCAGTTTGTATTTTCTCCTTCATAAAAGGGATTTGTGCCGTGGGTTAAATGTGATCCCTCGTCAGGATAATGAGAACTCCAGGGGCTTTAGCTGCTTTTAGCTCCAACGAGCGACTGTTTACTGCACCACGACTCGAACTGGAAAATGATGCCTCTTTTTTTGGTTTCACAGAGTTTGCAGAACAGGGGAAAATCTAAAATCTAGAATCCATTGAATCGATATTTTTTTTTAAGTACAGACTTATAATCAGTGCCATTTAACTTTTAAAAAGCCTGAACCCTGCTCCAAACACTAAAACTGCTGAACAGTCTGGACTGGAGGGTCTGGAGGATCTGGAGGGTCTGGAGGATCTGGAGGGTCTGGAGGGTCTGGAGGGCCTGGAGGGTCTGGAGGGTCCGGAGGGTCTGAAGGGTCTGGAGGGCCTGGGTCTGAAGGGTCTGGAGGATCTGGAGGGTCTGGAGGGCCTGGAGGGTCTGGAGGGTCTGAAGGGTCTGGAGGGTCTGGAGGGTCTGGAGGGTCTGAAGGGTCTGGAGGGTCTGGAGGGTCTGGAGGGCCTGGAGGGCCTGGAGGGCCTGGAGGGTCTGGAGGGTCTGGAGGGTCTGGAGGGCCTGGAGGGCCTGGAGGGTCTGGAGGGTCTGGAGGGTCTGGAGGATCTGGAGGGTTTGGAGGGTCTGGAGGGCCTGGAGGGTCTGGAGGTTTTGGAGGGTCTGGAGGGTCTGGAGGGCCTGGAGGGTCTGGAGGGTCTGGAGGGCCTGGAGGGTCTGAAGGGTCTGGAGGGTCTGGAGGGCCTGGAGGGCCTGGAGGGTCTGGAGGGTCTGGAGGGTCTGGAGGGTCTGGAGGATCTGGAGGGTTTGGAGGGTCTGGAGGGCCTGGAGGGTCTGGAGGTTTTGGAGGGTCTGGAGGGCCTGGAGGGTCTGAAGGGTCTGGAAGGTCTGGAGGGCCTGGAGGGTCTGGAGGGCCTGGAGGGCCTGGAGGGTCTGGAGGGCCTGGAGGGTCTGGAGGGCCTGGAGGGCCTGGAGGGTCTGGAGGGCCTGGAGGGCCTGGAGGGTCTGGAGGGTCTGGAGGGCCTGGAGGGCCTGGAGGGTCTGGAGGGTCTGGAGGGTCTGGAGGATCTGGAGGGTTTGGAGGGTCTGGAGGGTCTGGAGGGTCTGGAGGGTCTGGAGGGCCTGGAGGGCCTGGAGGGTCTTGAGGGTCTGGAGGGCCTGGAGGGTCTGAAGGGTCTGGAGGGTCTGGAGGGTCTGGAGGGCCTGGAGGGTCTGGAGGGTCTGGAGGGTCTGGAGGGCCTGGAGGGCCTGGAGGGTCTGGAGGGTCTGGAGGGTCTGGAGGGTCTGGAGGGTCTGGAGGATCTGGAGGGTTTGGAGGGTCTGGAGGGTCTGGAGGGTCTGGAGGGTCTGGAGGGCCTGGAGGGCCTGGAGGGTCTGGAGGGTCTGGAGGGTCTGGAGGATCTGGAGGGTTTGGAGGGTCTGGAGGGCCTGGAGGGTCTGGAGGGTTTGGAGGGTCTGGAGGGCCTGGAGGGTCTGAAGGGTCTGGAGGGTCTGGAGGGCCTGGAGGGCCTGGAGGGTCTGGAGGGTCTGGAGGGTCTGGAGGGCCTGGAGGGCCTGGAGGGTCTGGAGGGCCTGGAGGGTCTGGAGGATGGGCTGTAGACCTCTCCATTAAAATGACCTGAGCTGATGACGATTTGAAATGACTGGATGCCAATTAAAATTTGAATAATTATCTCAATTAAATTAAAGTAATACAGTAAACAAACTTTTAACTCGATGTTTACACTTTGAACATTCGGACCGGTCTGTGGGAATCAGGTCTGACAAACGTCACACTGTCTCCTGTAACTGGAGTCAAAGTTCTAAACGCCATGATGTTCACACAGAACCAGAGAAGCGCCTGAGCGTTCATCCTCCATCACCGACAGGACAAAGGGCCCATTCAGGACGGCGATAATCACACTCTCATTAAAGTGTAAGAACGGCGTTATGAGAAGAGTGGACGATAATGAGCGCGTAGCTATGGCCACAGCTCCTCCACTCCATAGTGTAATAGGCACAGAGCTGCTTCATTTGAATAAAATAAGAAGTACTTTTATGCAGTTTGCATTTCAGATCAGGACTGTTCCGGTTTGAGGAGCTGATGGACTCACAGGAGGTGACCATCACAAACTGCTCCAGAAGAACCTTTTCACTGCCTCAGAAACATAACAACACAGAGATACTGATGCTTTTGTCACCAGCCGTATAGACTACTGTAATGCCCTGTTCTGGTCTTCAAAAAGAGGATTTCAGGTTTTATATTATTACAGAATTCAGCAGCACGTGTCCTGACTAGGACCAGAGGTCAGGACCACGTTACACCGGTCTTAAAATCTCTGCATTGGCTCCCTGTGAGTTTCAGGATAGATTTTAAAGTTCTTTTACCGGTTTTTAAATGTCTTAATGGTCTTGGGCCTTCTTCTTATCTTTCAGAACTGCTTTCCCCTTACGAACCTTCACGGGCCCTGAGCTCCTCCGGCAGCTCCAGGTCATTCCCAAAGTCAGGACACTCACGGAGAGGCGTCTTTTCAGGACTACGGCCCTCGTCTATGGACCTGCCGGAGGAGCTCAGGGCCAAAGAGAACGTTCATATTTTTAAGAGTGGCTCAAGACTCACCTGTTTAGCTTGGCCTTTGATTGAAATTGTATTTCAATTGTATTGTATCGTTCGTTTGTTCTTTCATTCATTTGTTTGTTCTTTCGTTTGTTTGTTTTTTTCGTTTGTTCTTTCATTTGTTCGTTCGTTTGTTTGTTTGTTTGTTCATTATTAATAATAATAATAATAATAATGTTATTAATGTTAAGTGTCATTTAAGGACCAATGTCAGTGCCATTAAGCAGCAGTGTCAGTGTCATTTAAGCAGCAGTGTCAGAGTAATTTAAGCAGCAATGCCAATGTAATTTAAGCAACAGTATGAGTCATTTAAGCAGCAGTGTCAGTGTTATTTAAGCAGCAGTGTCATTAAAGCAGCAGTGTAAGTGTCATTTAAGCAGCAGTGTCAGTGTCATTTAAGCAGCAGTGTCCGTGTTATTTAAGCAGCAGTGTAAGTGCCATTTAAGCAGCAGTG
>JAVJIX010000082.1:735000-737500 GCA_036785185.1 Paratrypauchen microcephalus
TGTTGGTTTGGTGGTTTGTTGGTTTGTTGGTTTGTTGGTTTGGTGGTTTGTTGGTTTGTTGGTTTGGTGGTTTGTTGGTTTGGTGGTTTGTTGGTTTGGTGGTTTGGTGGTTCGGTGGTTTGGTGGTTCGTTGGTTCGGTGGTTTGGTGGTTCGTTGGTTCGTTGGTTCGGTGGTTTGTTGGGTTAATGGTTTAGTGGTTTAGTGGTTTGGTGGTTTGTTGGTTTGTTGGTTTGGTGGTTTGGTGGTTTGGTGGTTCGGTGGTTTGGTGGTTTGGTGGTTTGTTGGTTTGGTGGTTTGTTGGTTTGGTGGTTTGGTGGTTTGGTGAAGTGCTCTCACACTCGCTCTATCACCGGTAACGATGGAACTTGTCCGGACGTGTTTATCGTTCAATTGATCCGTCAGGCTGGAGGAAAATTCTTTTGACAAAAGCTCCAAATCTCGGCGTTCTTGTTGATCGTCTTTGTTCTTTTTATAAATAAACTCGCCGTTCAAAGGCCCTGGCAGCGATTCGCTCGCCGCACGCCAAATTTAAAATGCACATTGAATTACCGCTCATAATTAATTGCGTTAATTTTTATAACGCGTTAATTTGCAGTGTAATTAATTAATATAATTAACGCGTTAAACTGACTCACAGCAGCAGGTTCCCATAGAGAAAAGAAATAGAAAAAGCTTATAGAATGTTTTATTGTCAGCAATAAAAGACTCACATGGCTAAAACTATAAGTTACTCTTGAAAGTGGCACTTCTGCATTTTCCTCACAGAAAACAACAATCACAATCAAATATGATCCAACTGAATGTCGTACAGGACATGAATAAATAAAGTGCACAAGAACTTATATTGTCTTTGTATGATACATACAAAAAAATAAGAGACCCCTGCAAAATGACCTGTTTTTCTGATTTTACTACTTACAGGTTTGTGTTTGTGAGTCTCTAAACTACTGACAACATTTCCCCCAAATTCCAAATACAAATATTCTCGTTTAGAGCATTTATTTGTAGAAAATAACAAAAAAGATCCATGTTTTCAGAGCTCAAACAATGCAAAGAAACAAGATCAAATTCATTTTAAAACAACATAATATTAATGTTTACACTTAAGACAAATCAATATTTGGTGCAATAACCCTTATTTTTAATCACAGCTTTCATGCTCTCCACAAGTCTGTACATTGTTCTGGGGTCCTGGTTTAGTCCTGGTTTAGACCTGGTTTAGACCTGGTTTAGTCCTGGTTTAGACCTGGTTTAGTCCTGGTTTAGACCTGGTTTAGACCTAGTTTAGACCTGGTTTAGTCCTAGTTTAGTCCTGGTTTAGACCTGGTTTAGTCCCAGTCTGTCACATTGTTCTGGGGTGACTTTATTCACCATTTATTTGTGTTTGTGTTGCTGTAACATGTAGAGATGCTGATTTCAGAAAAACATCCACTGGTCTGTTAGTTTTTCCAGAACTGTACAAACTTTAACGTTCTTATCTGCTTTGTTTTAATGGCGTACTCAGTGTGACACTAAGGTTTGTGTGTGCATCATGCAGTGCATATAGAAAAGAGTTATTGAATTTAGGAAGGAATATTATATGTATAATAATAAAACTATGTAAAAATATACCTGTGTTTATCAAGTGCAGATTGACTCTTTGTGTGTGTTGGTTTGTATAATTACGCTCTTTGTGCTTAAACTGTCCTTGGACGAAAACCAACGACTGTTAGATTATCATGTTTTGTAATTTGGGCTGTCACTTTAACGCATTAATCAGATTAATTAATTACACTGCAAATGAACTTGTTATAAAAATAAACGCAATTAATTATGAGCTGTAATTCAAAGTGTATTTTAAATTTATCGTGCGGCGAGTGAATCGCTGCCAGGGCCTTGGAACGGCGAGTTTATTTATAAAAAGAACAAAGACGATCAACAAGAACGCCGAGATTTTGAGCTTTTGCCAAAAAGAATTTTCCTCCAGCCTGACGGATCAATTGAACGATAAACACGTCCGGACAAGTTCCATCGTTACCGGTGATAGAGCGAGTGTGAGCGCACTTCACCAAACCACCAAACCACCAAACCAACAAACCACCAAACCACTAAACCACTAAACCACTAAACCAACAAACCACCAAACCAACAAACCACCAAACCAACAAACCACCAAACCAACAAACCACCAAACCACCAAACCACCAAACCACCAAACCAACAAACCACCAAACCAACAAGACAACAAACCAACAAACCACCAAACCACCAAACCACCAAACCAACAAACCACCAAACCAACAAACCAACAAACCACCAAACCAACAAACCACCAAACCACCAAACCAACAAACCAACAAACCACCAAACCAACAAACCACCAAACCACCAAACCACCAAACCAACAAACCACCAAACCAACAAGACAACAAACCAACAAACCACCAAACCACCAAACCAACAAACCACCAAACCAACAAACCAACAAACCACCAAACCAACAAGACAACAAACCAACAA
>JAVJIX010000082.1:745000-747500 GCA_036785185.1 Paratrypauchen microcephalus
ACATACTTCAGTGAAAATGTACCAAAAAAAGAGGATAACTTAAATATCAGTGTCTGTGTATCTGGGTCGTGTCTTCAACTGATACAGAACTCTGAGCAACTCAATTCAGAACTGAATTTATTGAATAACAAAAACAAATAAACCAAACCAATAACAAAAAAAGTGCAGAGGATTTTTTCTAAAACAAAAAATGATGTTCAAACATTTTGGAGGCAGCTCCATCATAACAAACACTACCCTTTACAAAGAAGAAAGGGCAGAGGATTTATTTTTTTAAAAAAACCTACTAATTTGTTAATTTATTTATTCATATTAAATATTAAATTATTAAATATTAAATTATTAATTAATAATAATCGATTTTTGGCATCAAGAATCGATGCAGTATATTGTGAAAGTATCGCGATGCATCGTCATGACGATTATTTTGCACACCCCTAATCTAGACCTGGACTAAACCAGTACTAAACCAGGACTAAACCAGGACTGAACCAGGACTAAACCAGGTCTAAACCAGGACTAAACCAGGACTAAACCAGGACTAAACCAGGACTAAACCAGGTCTAAACCTGGACTGGACCAGGACTAAACCAGGACTAAACCAGGTCTAAACAAGGTCTATACCTGGACTGGACCTGGACTAAACCAGGACTAAACCAGGTCTAAACCTGGACTGGACCAGGACTAAACCAGGACTAAACCAGGTCTAAACCTGGACTGGACCAGGACTAAACCAGGACTAAACCAGGTCTAAACAAGGTCTATACCTGGACTGGACCAGGACTAAACCTGGACTAAACCTGGACTGGACCTGGACTAAACCAGGTCTAAACCTGGACTGGACCAGGACTAAACCAGGTCTAAACCTGGACTGGACCAGGACTAAACCAGGTCTAAACCTGGACTGGACCAGGACTGTATGAAGGTTTGAGTGTTTAAACAGAGAAATGTGAGAAAAGAGGATCGTTCCTGTACTCGTTTGTACCAGCGTTCTTTCCTCATCACCATCACCACTCTCTTCCCACCCCCCATCCATGCACTGGACAACCGAGAAGGCAGCCAGCGAAACGGGCCGATACCGATATATTAACATTTTGGCAATATCGGTACCGATGTGAATGTCGATATATCGTGCGTACAAACAGGTTCTGACCCGGTCGTTTGGATCTGTAAAAGTTCTGAAACGTGATTCTTCTTCTTCTTTGTGCTACAGTTTTGTATGAAAAGCGCTTTATAAATATTGTGTGATTTGATTTCTTTGTTTGATGAATTTAAAATGTGATTTTAAAGCTTGTCAGAAAAATCATAAAATCATATTTTGCCCAAACTGTCCGGTGCTTCCCGGTCACACAGATCTGGTGTTCGGCGTCGGACGAGGAGAACGTGGAGCTCCTCAGGATCTCAACTCCAAAAAGTCATTCTTATTTTTATTTTATTTTATTTATTTATTTTTTTTCAATAAAACAGAAATTGCTTTTTAATTTTCTTAATTTAAACCTTTATTTAACCAGGGAAATCCCATTGAGATTAAAAACCTCTTTTTCAAGGGAGCCCTGACCTAGAGGCAGCAAAAAGACAATTACAACACAATTAAAATGACATATAAATGAGTTAAAATGACATATAAATGAGTTAAAATGACATATAAATGAGTTAAAATGACATATAAATTAGTTAAAATTACATATAAATGAGTTAAAACAGGTACAGTTTATGGAGGCTGTCTCAAGAGCTCAGTCTGGATTTAAAGTCATTCAACGAGATAAATTCTGTTCATTTCCAGTCCTTTTGCAGCTTGTTCCGTGTCGAGGGGGCAGAGAAGACAAAAGCCCTTTTTCTGGCAAAACAACAATAATAAAACAACAATCAAAAATAAAATCCAAATGCAAAGACGACAGTGAGTTAGGTCAGAGTCTCTGAGGCAAACGTGAATCGCAGATCATCCGAAATCAGTTTTTTAAAATACAATTTAAATTGCAAAAAATCCAAATGCAAAGATTTGACTTAATTAGGTGAACGAAATCTTATATTTTCTTCTCTCCGTTTGAATTCTCTCAGACGTGAACGTGCCTGGACGCAGAAATAAAATATAAAATCATCACAAAAAAATCACAAGTGGATTTTATTTTCATTTGTTTATAATTAGTTTGTTTTCGGCCGCGGCGTCTCCACGTGCGAAGGACTCATGGTGTTTGTTTTTTTGTTTTTTGCAAAAGGAAAATGTAAATGACTTTTAAATGAAATGAGTCTTTAAACATTGAACATTGTGTAAATTGTGATGCACAAATCTTTAATTAAACTTTTTTTTTCCTGACTTAGGGAAATAAATGAGTCTGATCCACGCGCTCGTCTGTTTGTTTTATCTGATTGTTTCTAAAATGGCGGCTCTCCCGGGACGAGCGCAGAAGTGGAGATTAATACGAGAGTGTGATTTTTCTAAACGACTCGACTGTGATGGATCCAGAAGAAGAGTTTTCATGAGAATGTCTCGTTTAAATGA
>JAVJIX010000082.1:757500-760000 GCA_036785185.1 Paratrypauchen microcephalus
AACTGTTGACAGAGGATTATAATACTCCCTACAACTGTATAGAGCTGTGATATTTTATGATTTATTTTGTCTATTTTATTCTGATTTGTACATTTACGCTTTTTATTTGTATAATTCTGTCTCATTTGACTCGGTCTCTTGCTCTTTTTTTTGCTGTTCCATCTGTTTTTGTTCCCCTCTGTTATATTTTATATTGATGAGTGAGCGACTGGACCCAAATCATTTCCCTTGTGGATCAATAAAGTTTGTCTAAGTCTTTTTTATTTCTTATTTCACGCTCTGACCGCGTGGATAAACGTGGTGTGATGAGTGTTGCCATGACAACATTTCAAATACACGTGACATTTTTTTAAAAAATAATTTGCCAATAATTTTCCAATAATTTTCCAAATCCAGTGTGTGAAAGTGCGGTGTGATGCGCGGGTGTGGCCTGCAGATGGCGCTCTGGTCACAGCCGTGGGTTCTCCGGAAGAGCCGCTGGATTCTGTGACGTCTCCAGGCGCAGGTCCACGTCCACAGCATCTCCATCATCTCCATCATCTCCATCATCTCCAGCAGAAGATCGGACAGACGCGCTCCTGCAGCCCGTGACAGAGCTCCGCACCTCCTCCAGGCTCCTCATCTCCTCCTCACCTCCTCCTCATCTCCTCCTCACCTCCTCCTCACCTCCTCCTCACCATGCAGAAGAGGAGGAAGCCCGAGCCCATCCAGCTGAACCCCATCCCGGACGGACACACGATCAACGGCACCGGCGCGTCTGAGTGAGTTCCTCCCGCCGCGGGCCGGTTCCTCCCGCCGCGGGTCGGTTCCTCCCGCCGCGGGCCGGTTCCTCCCGCCGCGGGTCGGTTCCTCGGTCTCGGCTCCTCCTCTGGTGAGAGCCGCTCAAAGAACGGAAAGAATCAGATGTTCGGTTCTTCAGTGAGCCTGCCACAGTGAGGAGCGGTTATGTAATCGATAATAGGCTAATCACGCATCACGCGCGGCTCTCGGGGTTTCTCAGGTAAATAAATGTTCTGTTGCCATGGTGATGAGTGAATCTCCAGGTTTGGCCCAGGAGCTGAACCCTGAGGAGATGATCCCCTAGAATAAACTCACAAAAGTTCATTAGCGCCGTGAGGCCAATTAACCAATTAAGTAATGTGCACGTGACTGATACAGTTAACTGTGAAAAATCAGGATCAATCAACATGATCAGGATAAATGAATACGATCAGGCACATGGAGGAGGATTTCTGTTTCTGTAAAGTTTAATTTGTAATAATAATAATGATAATAATAATAATGATAATAATAATAATAATAATAATAATAATAATAATTATTATCTCTTATCCCTCCCTCTATTATCCCTCTGTTTAAGAAGGGGGACCGGAGGGTGTGTTCCAACTATCGTGGAATCACACTCCTCAGCCTTCCCGGTAAGGTCTATTCCAGGGTGCTGGAGAGGAGAATTCGACCGATAGTCGAACCTCGGATTCAGGAGGAGCAGTGTGGTTTTCGTCCCGGCCGGGGAACACTGGACCAGCTCTATACTCTCCATCGGGTGCTCGAGGGTGCATGGGAGTTTGCCCAACCAGTCCACATGTACTTCGTGGATCTGGAGAAGGCATTCGACCGTGTCCCTCGTGGGGTCCTGTGGAGGGTGCTCTGGGAGTACGGGGTTCGGGGCCCTTTGTTAAGGGCTGTTCGATCCCTGTATGACCGGAGCAGGAGCTGTGTTCGCATTGCCGGTAGTAAGTCGGACCTGTTTCCGGTGCATGTTGGACTCCGCCAGGGCTGCCCTTTGTCACCGGTTCTGTTCATTATATTTATGGACAGAATTTCTAGGCGCAGTCAGGGGCCGGAGGGGATCCGGTTTGGGAACCACAGGATCTCATCTCTGCTGTTTGCGGATGATGTTGTCCTGATGGCTTCATCAAACCGGGACCTCCAATGTGCACTGGGGCGGTTCGCAGCCGAGTGTGAAGCGGCTGGGATGAAGATCAGCTCCTCCAAATCCGAGGCCATGGTCCTCGACCGGAAAAAGGTGGTTTGCCCTCTCTGGGTGGGTGGAGAGTCCTTGCCTCAAGTGGAGGAGTTCAAGTATCTCGGGGTCTTGTTCACGAGTGAGGGGAGGATGGAGCGTGAGATTGACAGGCGGATTGGTGCAGCGTCGGCAGTGATGCGGTCGTTGTACCGGACCGTTGTGGTGAAGAGGGAGCTGAGCCAAAAGGCGAAGCTCTCAATTTACCGGTCAATCTACGTTCCTACCCTCACCTATGGCCATGAGCTTTGGGTAATGACCGAAAGGACGAGATCGCGGATACAAGCGGCCGAAATGAGTTTCCTCCGCAGAGTGGCTGGGCGCACCCTTAGAGATAGGGTGAGGAGCTTGGTCACACGGGAGGAGCTCGGAGTAGAGCCGCTGCTTCTCCACGTGGAGAGGAGCCAGCTGAGGTGGCTCGGGCATCTGTTCCGGATGCCTCCTGGACGCCTCCCTCGGGAGGTGTTCCGGGCATGT
>JAVJIX010000082.1:765000-830000 GCA_036785185.1 Paratrypauchen microcephalus
AAAGCAACAACAACAAAAACAACAACAACAGCAACAAAAAAAACAGACAAACAAGCAGACGAACAAACAACAAACAGATATACAAGCAAACAAACAAAAGAACAAATAAAAGACAAGCAAACAGACGACCGAAGTCAATCAAAGGCCAAGCTAAACAGGTGAGTCTTGAGCCACTCTTAAAAACATGAACGTTCTCTGCAGCCCTGAGCTCCTCCGGCAGGTCCATAGACGAGGGCCGTAGTCCTGAAAAGACGCCTCTCCGTGAGTGTCCTGACTTTGG
Organism: Paratrypauchen microcephalus; assembly: GCA_036785185.1. NCBI lineage: Eukaryota > Metazoa > Chordata > Actinopteri > Gobiiformes > Gobiidae > Paratrypauchen > Paratrypauchen microcephalus. The sequence goes on from JAVJIX010000082.1 coordinate 765,281, forward strand.
GAATGACCAGGAGCTGCCGGAGGAGCTCAGGGCCCGTGAAGGTTCATAAGGGGAAAGCAGTTCTGAAAGATAAGAAGGCCCAAGACCATTAAGACATTTAAAAACCAGTAAAAGAACTTTAAAATCGATCTTGAAACTCACAGGGAGCCAATGCAGAGATTTTAAGACCGGTGTAATGTGGTCCCGCCCTCTGGTCCTAGTCAGGACACGTGCTGCTGAATTTTGTAATAATTGCAAACCTGAAATCCTCTTTTTGGGAAGACCAGAGAGCAGGGCATTACAGTAGTCTATACGGCTGGTGACAAAAGCATCAATGTCTCCGTATTGGCCTGAGAGAGAATAGGGCGAACTCTGGCTATGTTTTTTAGGTGATAGAAGCCCATTTTTGTGATGTTCTTGATGTGTGGGATAAAAAGTCAGCTCAGAGTCAAAAATGACGCCCAGGTTTTTCACTTGAGGAGATGGGTAAAAGGACTGTGCTTGTAGGTTTGATAAAAGTTTCTCTCTCTGGGCCTCAGGACCGATGACTAGAACCTCAGTTTTATCCTGGGTAAGCTGGAGAAAGTTTCTTGCCATCCAGGATTTGATATCTAGAATACAGTTAAAAAGAGCATCCATTGGTCTGGTGTCATCAGGAGACATGGAGATGTAAAGCTGCGTATCATCTGCATAGCTGTGGAAATTGATTCCATGTCTCCTGATGACGCCGCCAAGAGGGAGCATGTACAGGTTGAAAAGCACAGGGCCTAAAATGGAGCCCTGGGGGACACCGCATGTGATTTTATGGATCTTGGAGGAGCATGTGTCCATAGTTACCATAAATGTTCTGTCTGTGAGACGTGAACCATTTGTGAACAGCACCAGAGAGGCCGAGGTGTTTTAGGCGAGTTAAAAGAATCATGTGGTCTGTGTCAAAGGCAGCGCTCAGATCCAGCAGAATCAACACAGTCACCTTTTGAGAGTCACAGTTTATTCTAAAGTCATTTAAAATCTTTGCCAAGGCAGTCTCGGTGCTGTGGTTCACCCTAAAACCAGACTGAAATTTTTCCAAAATGTTGTGATTTTCTAGAAAATCATTTAATTGGATAGAGACAAGTTTCTCTAGAATCTTCCTTAAAAATGGTAAGTTAGACACTGGTCGGTAGTTGTTAAAATCATTCAAATCTAAATTGCTCTTCTTCAGCAGGGGCCTCACCACCGCCGCTTTGAAGGCAGTGGGAAAGACCCCTGTCTGAAGAGAGCAATTCATCATGACCAAAAGTTCATCCCTAAAAGATCCATAAAAAGACTTAAAAAATGGAGTGGGGATTGGGTCTACGAGACATGTGGTGGGCCTCACTGAGGAGAAGACCTTGTCCAGCATCCCAGCATTAACCAGGGCAAAACTGTCCAGAGTTTTCTCTGGGCGAGACAAACACTCAGGTGAGTTAAAAACAGAGCTTTGACAAGATAAAATATTGTATCGGATGGTGTTTATCTTTCCCGTGAAGTGGTCAGCAAACTGCTCGCAGAGAGAGTCAGTGGGTGTCAGGTAAAACGCGTTAGAATCGGGGTTTAGAATGTTTTCAATGCGTGAAAAGTCCCTCAGTCGTGAAAAGTCCCTCAGTCGTGAAAAGTCCCTCAACCATTTTCAATGGTTGAGAAAAGAACTTTTGGATTATTTTTGTGGTTCGTGATTATTGTGGAGAAGTAACGATTTCTTGCATTCCTTGTAGCATTGTTATGTGACCGTTGCTGATTGATGAATAATTGGTGGTTTATAGTCGTTTTGTTTTTTCTCCATCTGCGTTCTGCTTTCCTGCACTCTCTCTTGGATTTTCTCAAGTCTTCATTCATCCATGGAGGCTTTGATTTGGTTTTAATACTTTTGGTTTTGAGTGGAGCAACCAGATCCAAGGCTGACCGCAGTCGACTGTTGAAATCTTCAGTAATGGAATCACAGGAGGTAAAACCATTGAGGGATTTTTCTCTAACACCTCGATAAAATTTGCTGCCACTTCGGGGGTCAGATGGCGCTTCTTCACAGTCCTCACAGAGGTGCTTCCTCACAGTCCTCACAGAGGTGCTTCCTCACAGTCCTCACAGAGGTGCTTCCTCACAGTCCTCACAGAGGTGCTTCCTCACAGTCCTCACAGAGGTGCTTCCTCACAGTCCTCACAGAGGTGCTTCCTCACAGTCCTCACAGAGGTCTCCTGCTGTATAAAACCAGTGATATTAAAAAACACTTTTGTTTTTGTCCCATACGCAGTTAAAATGCTGTCTGAAAACTGCAGTCGTTTCCATGGAAATCAGGGCGTGCACCAACTGTGCATCCATGCACACTTTGCGCAGCCATATATCCCAGCATGCACCGCGCACTACTTCTTCTACGGGAGAAAATGGAGTCGGCGACTGCATCTGGTAGTTGTGGGACCTGTCCCATTTTGCCGACGCCCATGCGGTCCGCGGAGTGCCCTTAAAACCACACTCCGAACTGTGCACACTGCGAATTGAGACACGGCTTCTGTGTTTTGTTTTCCTGGTTTGGTTTGCGCACCTGGACCTGATTAAACGACACGAGCCTCACCTGTATTTTTGGTGCCCTCTAGTGGTCAGACGAGCAATTCAATAAGAGAAGGAGGAGCAGAGGGGCGGGGCTTTGATCAAAGTCAGCTTTATTGTCAATTCTGCCATATGTGTTCGACAGTGAATCGAAATTTCGTTTCTCTCTGGGCAAGTGCAAAAAGACAGTGTACAAGATACAGCATAAAGATGAAACAAAACAAAAACAGAATAAATAAATACCTATTTACAGATGTCCAAAATGTGCAATGGAAGATACAGCAGTGAAATGGTCATGTGCATTAGAATGTGCACTGAAAGTAAAGATATAAGTGTGCAACAGTAGTAAAACTCCAGTAGTAAATGTGCAACAGTGCAACAGTCGTCTTTAGCAGCAGTTTTTGAAGTGTTTGGATCAGGGGTGCCCAACCAGTCGATCACGTAAGGATACGTTCAGACTGCAGGGCTTAATGCTCAATTCCGATTTTTTTGTGAAATCTGATTTTTTTTGCGAGGCCGTTCACATTTCCAATTAAATGCGACTTGTATGTGATCTCCAGTGTGAACTGTAAACGCCTCAAAAGTGTCCCACATGCTCCTTGGAGGACACGACGAGGTCACGTGCAGCGAGCGCGCTCAGTGTTTACGGAAGTCGCCTAAAGTCGCTGTCGTACCGGAGCCAGAACATGTACAGCTTATTTGTTTTAAGGAGGAGACGGAGAAGGAGAAGGACGAGGTTTTTGGCCACGGTGTTTTGTGGGGCAGCGGCAGCGACGTCTGTAGAAATGAACATGTTGGTGCGGAGTCGCAGACGAGAGCGGTGGGGTTGCTCCGTGCTTCGCCGCTTCACTGACACGGAGTTCATATACTATTTTCACATGACGAGAAGAACGTTTGTGTACATTTGTGAGCGCCGACTTGTACCACTCTCGCTGGAGGAAACACGCCCAGGTCGGATGAACGCGACCTGGCCGTTCAGACTGAAGTCACATGTCAAAAGATCGGATATGTATCAGTTTTAGAAGCACATATCTTGGGCTACGTTCACACTGCAGCCTGAAGTGACCCAAATCCGATTTTTTCACCTCTATGCGACTTTAAAAATAATCTCACTCCAAAAGCCCATATTTGCCATGTCTAACAGGTCATTCGTTAATGGTCGTTCGTTTGTTTTATAAAAAGTCAATCTTCTAATCCTTAATCACTGTAAGGCGCTTTGTGTTACAATTTTAGTATGAAAAGCGCTTTATAAATAATAATACAGTGGTACCTCACCTTACGAAATTAATTTGTTCCAGAAGTGGTTTCGTAACGTGAAAAATTCGTAAGTTGAGTAGCTATTTCAATGGAAAAAGCCTGATTCATTCCAAGGCCCCGATCCAAGTTTTTTTTTTTAATAGTGTAACTTTTTTTATAGTGTAACATTGTGTTCTGCGTGCTGTCCTGGTTTAGTCCTGGTTTAGTCCAGGTTTAGTCCTGGTTTAGTCCAGGTTTAGTCCTGGTTTAGTCCTGGTTTAGTCCAGGTTTAGTCCTGGTTTAGTCCTGGTTTAGTCCTGGTTTAGTCCTGGTTTAGTCCAGGTCTAGACCTGCTGGCAGCTCCGCGCCGGGTCATGCTGCGCTATCACACGTGTCAGAGCGCAGTCTTCTCCCCCCTCCCCCTTCCCCCCACACTTCACTATTAATAATTTTGTTGAAAATCTATGAAAGTTTGAGTGTTTAAACGAGAGACAAATGTGAGAAAAGTTTAAATCCAGTCTGAGAAAAGCGTATAATGTGTGTGGCTGAGCGCGCATTATTTGAATTTTTGAGATTTCGCGTTTCGTAAAGTGAATTTTCTTTCGTATCTAGAGACAAAAATTTAACGTGAAGGCGTTTCGTAACTTGAAATTTTCGTTTGTTGGGTCATTCGTAAGGTGAGGTACCACTGTAATAATAATAACTCATAGCATTTATACAGCGCCTTTCATGACGCCCAAAGCTCTTTACACTTCATTGTTCATTCACTCCACACTTGGTGGTGGTGATACTTTCTGTAGCCACAGCTGCCCTGGGGCAGACTGACGGAAGTGAGGCTGCCAATCTGCGCCATCGGCCCCTCCGACCACCTCCAACACTCACGCACACTCCACTTTCATACTAGGCAATGTGGGTGAAGTGTCTTGCCTAAGGACACAACAACAGTTTTTGCGACTGGCGCCCCCCTGTGGCACCTGGAATTCCCACTGTCTCCCATCCGAGTCCTGAGCAGGCCCTGGAGCTTCTGACATCTGACAGGATCAGGCTTTGGCAGGCAGGTATGGCCACATATTGATTGATTGATTCTAAAATGGACTAGAACAGACCCCCCTCTTGGTAGATCTCAGCAGACCATCAACCTCAAAAGAAGATCTCAGTTAAAAAAAGGTTGAGCACCCCTGGTCTAGTGATTTACACTGAGGAACCTTCTGCATTTTAACGTGATTTCCAATCAAACTGGAGAAAAACGGTTCATCAGTTTTTAGGTCTGTGCCAGTGTCTTGCCCAATGACACGACCACAGTGTCCAGTGTTGGAGTTTGGCTTTAGGTTTGTGGCTCTGGATGTTTCTCTGAGTGATTCATTTTGGCGTCACTGTGGCGTTTGCTGATGTTCTGCAGTTCTGGCGTCACAGTGTGAGGAACAAAACATTTTTTAAACGAAAATAATGGACTCTGCAAACTGAAGTTCCTTTTTCTCTCTGGCCGCTGTTTCCCCGTTTCATCTCGTGATGTCTTCTTCACGCGCTCTCCTCCTGGTGAAAAGCCCACGCCGCCCACAGCTCTCGCTCGCTCTTGTTTCCATGGTTATGAGGACGTTCCTCTCTGCAGAGGAGAGGCTGCTGCTCCAAACACCTTCACAAACTCAAAGGTGCAGATCGGTCGTTCTTCTCTTTGGTCGTCAGGAAAATCCTTCACAGCTTTTGGTTTTTTAAAATGTAAAAACAGGATTAGGAAGTGGTGCTCCCCTTGTTCTGTGACATTTTAAATCACAAACTTCAACAATCTAAAACGACTTCAGAAAGAAACAAGAGACTAAACCAGGACTAAACCAGGACTAAACCGGGACTAAACCAGGACTAAACCAGGACTAAACTAGGACTAAACCAGGACTAAACCAAGACTAAACCGGGACTAAACCAGGACTAAACCAAGACTAAACCAGGACTAAACCAGGACTAAACCAAGACTAAACCAGGACTAAACCAGGACTAAACCAGGACTAAACCAAGACTAAACCAAGACTAAACCAGGACTAAACCGGGACTAAACCGGGACTAAACCAGGACTAAACCAAGACTAAACCAAGACTAAACTAGGACTAAACCAGGACTAAACTAGAACTAAACCAGGACTAAACCAGGACTAAACTAGGACTAAACCAGGACTAAACCAGGACTAAACCAGGACTAAACCAGGACTAAACTAGGACTAAACCAGGACTAAACCGGGACTAAACCAGGACTAAACCAAGACTAAACCAGGACTAAACCAGGACTAAACCAAGACTAAACCAGGACTAAACTAGGACTAAACCAGGACTAAACCGGGACTAAACCAGGACTAAACCAAGACTAAACCAGGACTAAACCAGGACTAAACCAAGACTAAACCAAGACTAAACCAGGACTAAACCAGGACTAAACCAAGACTAAACCAGGACTAAACCGGGACTAAACCGGGACTAAACCGGGACTAAACCAGGACTAAACCAAGACTAAACCAAGACTAAACTAGGACTAAACCAGGACTAAACTAGAACTAAACCAGGACTAAACCAGGACTAAACTAGGACTAAACCAGGACTAAACCAGGACTAAACCAGGACTAAACCAGGACTAAACTAGGACTAAACCAGGACTAAACCAGGACTAAACCAAGACTAAACCAGGACTAAACCAGGACTAAACCAAGACTAAACCAAGACTAAACCAGGACTAAACCAAGACTAAACCAGGACTAAACCAGGACTAAACCAGGACTAAACCAGGACTAAACCAAGACTAAACCAGGACTAAACCAGGACTAAACCGGGACTAAACCGGGACTAAACCAGGACTAAACCAGGACTAAACTAGGACTAAACTAGGACTAAACCAGGACTAAACCGGGACTAAACTAGGACTAAACCAGGACTAAACCAGGTTTAAACCAGGACTAAACCAGGACTAAACCAAGACTAAACAAGGATTAAACCAAGACTAAACCAAGACTAAACTAGGACTAAACCAGGACTAAACTAGAACTAAACCAAGACTAAACTAGGACTAAACCAAGACTAAACCAGGACTAAACCAGGACTAAACCAGGACTAAACTAGGACTAAACCAGGACTAAACCAGGACTAAACCAGGACTAAACCAGGTTTAAACCAGGACTAAACCAGGACTAAACCAGGACTGAACCAGGTTTAAACCAGGACTAAACTAGGACTAAACCAGGACTAAACCAAGACTAAACCAAGACTGAACCAGGACTAAACCAGGTTTAAACCAGGACTAAACCAGGACTAAACCAGGTTTAAACCAGGACTAAACCAGGACTAAACCAGGACTGAACCAGGTTTAAACCAGGACTAAACTAGGACTAAACCAGGACTAAACCAAGACTAAACCAAGACTAAACCAGGACTAAACCAGGACTAAACCAAGACTAAACCAAGACTAAACTAGGACTAAACCAGGACTAAACCAGGACTAAACTAGGACTAAACCAGGACTAAACCAGGACTAAACCAGGACTAAACCAGGACTAAACTAGGACTAAACCAGGACTAAACCAGGACTAAAAAGGACTAAACCAGGACTAAACTAGGACTAAACCAGGACTAAATCAGGACTAAACTAGGACTAAACCGGGACTAAACCAGGACTAAACCAGGACTAAAAAAGGATTAAACCATGACTAAACCAGGACTAAATCAGGACTAAACTAGGACTAAACCGGGACTAAACCAGGACTAAACCAGGACTAAAAAAGGACTAAACCAGGACTAAAAAAGGATTAAATCAGGACTAAACCAGGACTAAAAAAGGATTAAACCAGGACTAAAAAAGGATTAAACCAGGACTAAACCAGGACTAAACCAGGACTAAATCAGGACTAAACTAGGACTAAACCGGGACTAAACCAGGACTAAACCAGGACTAAAAAAGGATTAAACCAGGACTAAAAAAGGATTAAATCAGGACTAAACCAGGACTAAAAAAGGATTAAACCAGGACTAAAAAAGGATTAAACCAGGACTAAAAAAGGATTAAATCAGGACTAAACCAGGACTAAACCAGGACTACATCAGGACTAAACTAGGACTAAACCGGGACTAAACCAGTACTAAAAAAGGACTAAACCAGGACTAAAACAGGACTAAAAAAGGATTAAACCAGGACTAAACCAGGTCTAAACCAGGTTTAAACCAGGACTAAACCAGGTTTAAACCAGGACTAAACCAGGACTGAACCAGGTTTAAACCAGGACTAAAACAAGACTAAACCAGGACTAAACCAGAACTAAACCAGGACTGAACCAGGTTTAAACCAGGACTAAACCAGGTTTAAACCAGGACTAAACCAGGTTTAAACCAGGACTAAACCAGGACTGAACCAGGACTAAACCAGGTTTAAACCAGGACTAAACCAGGACTAAACCAGGTCTAAACCAGGACTAAACCAGGACTAAACCAGAACTAAACCAGGACTGAACCAGGTTTAAACCAGGACTAGACCAAGACTAAACCAGGACTAATCCAGGCTGTGGGCCCGTCACACTAGATCAGAGCGTTTTTTTTTACATTTGGCCCAAACCTACGAGTGTCACCATGAAGAACTGGAGAAGGACGAGACGTCACAGACGTCACACATCTCTGGGAGATCGACAAAGATCGGCGTCTTGAAAATAAAAGATTAAAGATTCTCAAACATGAATCAGTCCAAATCCAACTTCAGAGGGTCAGAGAAGAAACGACTAGAACATGGAGAAACATCTGAGGAGAACAGTTTGGACAAACATCTGAGGAGAACAGTTTGGAGAAACATCTGAGGAGAACAGTTTGGAGAAACATCTGAGGAGAACAGTTTGGACAAACATCTGAGGAGAACAGTTTGGAGAAACATCTGAGGAGAACAGTTTGGAGAAACATCTGAGGAGAACAGTTTGGAGAAACATCTGAGGAGAACAGTTTGGAGAAACATCTGAGGAGAACAGTTTGGAGAAACATCTGAGGAGAACAGTTTGGACAAACATCTGAGGAGAACCATTTGGAGAAACATCTGAGGAGAACAGTTTGGAGAACATCTGAGGAGAACAGTTTGGAGAAACATCTGAGGAGAACAGTTTGGAGGAACATCTGAGGAGAACAGTTTGGAGAAACATCTGAGGAGAACAGTTTGGAGAAACATCTGAGGAGAACAGTTTGGAGAAACATCTGAGGAGAACAGTTTGGAGAAACATCTGAGGAGAACAGTTTGGAGAAACATCTGAGGAGAACCATTTGGAGAAACATCTGAGGAGAACAGTTTGGAGAACATCTGAGGAGAACAGTTTGGAGAAACATCTGAGGAGAACAGTTTGGAGAAACATCTGAGGAGAACAGTTTGGACAAACATCTGAGGAGAACAGTTTGGAGAACATCTGAGGAGAACAGTTTGGAGAAACATCTGAGGAGAACAGTTTGGACAAACATCTGAGGAGAACAGTTTGGAGAACATCTGAGGAGAACCATTTGGAGAAACATCTGAGGAGAACAGTTTGGAGAATCATCTGAGGAGAACAGTTTGGAGAAACATCTGAGGAGAACAGTTTGGAGAAACATCTGAGGAGAACCATTTGGAGAAACATCTGAGGAGAACAGTTTGGAGAACATCTGAGGAGAACAGTTTGGAGAAACATCTGAGGAGAACAGTTTGGAGAACATCTGAGGAGAACAGTTTGGAGAAACATCTGAGGAGAACAGTTTGGACAAACATCTGAGGAGAACAGTTTGGAGAAACATCTGAGGAGAACCATTTGGAGAAACATCTGAGGAGAACAGTTTGGACAAACATCTGAGGAGAACAGTTTGGAGAAACATCTGAGGAGAACAGTTTGGAGAAACATCTGAGGAGAACAGCTTGGAGAAACATCTGAGGAGAACCATTTGGAGAAACATCTGAGGAGAACAGTTTGGAGAAACATCTGAGGAGAACAGTTTGGAGAAACATCTGAGGAGAACAGTTTGGAGAACATCTGAGGAGAACAGTTTGGAGAACAGCTCTGATTTAAATTGCAGTGATTAAAAGTTTGTGTTGTGTAAATTAATATTGAAAGCATTTTTATTAATATGAGACAATGTGATTACATTTTTATCCCTAATCCTGCTACAGTCCACGCTCTCAAAATGTTCCATTTGAACTAAAGTGAGTTCCTCCTGCTCCGATCTCCATTAAATTCTTCAGGGGCTTCAGACTGGGGGGGTCCTGTTTACCCAGGGCCCAGAACCTGACGCTCCACCCCTGCTTCAGGACGATGGAACGTTCTGATGCCTCCTGAACCTGGACTCCGCCCCTGCTTCAGGACGATGGAACGTTCTGATGCGTCCTGAACCTGCTTCAGGACAATGGAACGTTCTGATGGCTCCTGAACCTGGACTCCGCCCCTGCTTCAGGACGATGGAACGTTCTGATGCCTCCTGAACCTGGACTCCGCCCCTGCTTCAAGACAATGGAACGTTCTGATGCCTCCTGAACCTGGACTCCGCCCCTGCTTCAGGACGATGGAACGTTCTGATGCCTCCTGAACCTGGACTCCGCCCCTGCTTCAAGACAATGGAACGTTCTGATGCCTCCTGAACCTGGACTCCGCCCCTGCTTCAAGACAATGGAACGTTCTGATGCCTCCTGAACCTGGACTCCGCCCCTGCTTCAGGACGATGGAACGTTCTGATGCCTCCTGAACCTGGACTCCGCCCCTGCTTCAGGACGATGGAACGTTCTGATGCCTCCTGAACCTGGACTCCGCCCCTGCTTCAAGACAATGGAACGTTCTGATGCCTCCTGAACCTGCTTCAGGACAATGGAACGTTCTGATGGCTCCTGAACCTGGACTCCACCCCTGCTTCAGGACGATGGAACGTTCTGATGGCTCCTGAACCTGGACTCCACCCCTGCCTCAGGACGATGGAACGTTCTGATGCCTCCTGAACCTGGACTCCACGTGGGCAGTCGGGAATTCGTCATTTCTAATCGTCAGTCATTTGTTTGGGGCGTTTTAATCAATGGTCCACAGCTTTTTTCAATACTAGAGACACAATAAAATTTTATTGAAATCTAGGTTGTCAAAAGTATCAAAAATCATACACTGATCAATACTGAAACTAGAAACGAAGCTCCTCAGTTTTCACATGTATCGATATAAAAAAAGTCCCATTGGCAGAACAGAAATGAAGCTTCCCTGAACGTGTTTAGAACGATCAGAACAAGAATAAGAGCACAGAGTGTAGGCCCAAGGACCAGGTCTAGACCCGGTCTAGACCTGGTCTAGACCTGGTTTAGACCTGGTTTAGACCTGGTTTAGACCTGGTTTAGACCTGGTTTAGACCTGGTCTAGACCTGGTTTAGGCCTGGTCTAGACCTGGTTTAGACCTGGTTTAGACCTGGTTTAGGCCTGGTCTAGACCTGGTCTAGACCTGGTCTAGACCCGGTCTAGACCTGGTCTAGACCCGGTCTAGACCAGGTCTAAACCAGGTCTAGACCCGGTCTAGACCAGGTCTAAACCAGGTCTAGACCAGGTTTAGACCTGGTTTAGGCCTGGTCTAGACCTGGTTTAGAACTGGTTTAGACCTGGTTTAGGCCTGGTTTAGACCTGGTTTAGACCTGGTCTAGACCTGGTTTAGGCCTGGTCTAGACCTGGTCTAGACCTGGTCTAGACCTGGTTTAGAACTGGTTTAGACCTGGTCTAGACCTGGTCTAGACCTGGTTTAGACCTGGTTTAGACCTGGTTTAGACCTGGTTTAGACTTGATTTAGACCTAGTTTAGACCTGGTTTAGACCTGGTCTAGACCTGGTTTAGACCTAGTTTAGACCTGGTTTAGACCTAGTTTAGACCTGGTCTAGACCTGGTCTAGACCTGATCTAGACCTGGTCTAGACCTGGTTTAGACCTGGTCTAGACCTGGTCTAGACCTGGTCTAGACCTGGTCTAGACCTGGTTTAGACCTGGTTTAGACCTAGTTTAGACCTGGTTTAGACCTGGTTTAGACCTGGTTTAGAACTGGTTTAAACCAGGTTTAGACCTGGTTTAGACCTAGTTTAGACCTGGTTTAGACCTGGTCTAGACCTGGTTTAGGCCTGGTCTAGACCTGGTCTAGACCTGGTCTAGACCTGGTCTAGACCTAGTTTAGACCTGGTTTAGACCTGGTCTAGACCTGGTTTAGGCCTGGTCTGGACCTGGTTTAGACCTGGTCTAGACCTGGTTTAGACCTGGTCTAGACCTGGTTTAGACCTGGTTTAGACCTGGTCTAGGCCTGGTCTAGACCTGGTCTAGACCTGGTCTAGGCCTGGTTTAGACCTGGTCTAGACCTGGTTTAGACCTGGTCTAGACCTGGTTTAGACCTGGTTTAGACCTGGTTTAGACCTGGTTTAGACCTGGTTTAGTCCTGGTTTAGACCTAGTTTAGACCTGGTTTAGACCTGGTTTAGACCTGCTTTAGACCTGGTTCAGACCTGGTTCAGACCTGGTTTAGACCTGGTTTAGACCTGGTTCAGACCTGGTCTAGACCTGGTTTAAACCTGGTTTAGACCTGGTTTAGACCTGGTTTAGACCTGGTTTAGACCTAGTTTAGACCTGGTTTAGACCTGGTCTAGACCTGGTTTAGGCCTGGTCTAGACCTGGTCTAGACCTGGTTTAGACCTGGTTTAGAACTGGTTTAAACCAGGTTTAAACCTGGTTTAGACCTAGTTTAGACCTGGTTTAGACCTGGTCTAGACCTGGTTTAGGCCTGGTCTAGACCTGGTTTAGACCTGGTCTAGACCTGGTCTAGACCTGGTCTAGACCTGGTTTAGACCTGGTCTAGACCTAGTTTAGACCTGGTTTAGACCTGGTCTAGACCTGGTTTAGGCCTGGTCTGGACCTGGTTTAGACCTGGTCTAGACCTGGTTTAGACCTGGTTTAGACCTGGTCTAGGCCTGGTCTAGACCTGGTCTAGACCTGGTCTAGGCCTGGTTTAGACCTGGTCTAGACCTGGTTTAGACCTGGTCTAGACCTGGTTTAGACCTGGTTTAGACCTGATTTAGTCCTGGTTTAGACCTAGTTTAGACCTGGTTTAGACCTGGTTTAGACCTGCTTTAGACCTGGTTTAGACCTGATTTAGTCCTGGTTTAGACCTAGTTTAGACCTGGTTTAGACCTGGTTTAGACCTGCTTTAGACCTGGTTCAGACCTGGTTCAGACCTGGTTTAGACCTGGTTTAGACCTGGTTCAAACCTGGTCTAGACCTGGTTTAGACCTGGTTTAGACCTGGTTTAGACCTAGTTTAGACCTGGTTTAGACCTGGTTTAGACCTGGTTTAGACCTAGTTTAGACCTGGTTTAGACCTGGTTTAGACCTAGTTTAGACCTGGTTTAGACCTGGTTTAGACCTAGTTTAGACCTGGTTTAGACCTGGTTTAGACCTGGTTTAGACCTAGTTTAGACCTAGTTTAGACCTGGTTTAGACCTAGTTTAGACCTGGTTTAGACCTAGTTTAGACCTGGTTTAGACCTGGTTTAGACCTAGTTTAGACCTGGTTTAGACCTGGTTTAGACCTGGTTTAGTCCTGGTTTAGTCCTGGTTTAGACCTGGTTTAGACCTAGTTTAGACCTAGTTTAGACCTGGTTTAGACCTGGTTTAGACCTAGTTTAGACCTGGTTTAGACCTGGTTTAGACCTAGTTTAGACCTAGTTTAGACCTGGTTTAGACCTGGTTTAGACCTAGTTTAGACCTGGTTTAGACCTAGTTTAGACCTGGTTTAGACCTGGTTTAGACCTGGTTTAGACCTGGTTTAGACCTAGTTTAGACCTGGTTTAGACCTGGTTTAGACCTGGTTTAGACCTAGTTTAGACCTAGTTTAGACCTGGTTTAGAGCTGGTTTAGACCTGGTTTAGACCTAGTTTAGACCTGGTTTAGACCTAGTTTAGACCTGGTTTAGACCTGGTTTAGACCTAGTTTAGACCTGGTTTAGACCTGGTTTAGACCTGGTCTAGACCTAGTTTAGACCTGGTTTAGGCCTGGTTTAGACCTGGTCTAGACCTGGTCTAGACCTAGTTTAGACCTAGTTTAGACCTGGTTTAGACCTGGTTTAGACCTGGTTTAGACCTGGTTTAGACCTAGTTTAGACCTGGTTTAGACCTGGTTTAGACCTGGTTTAGACCTAGTTTAGACCTGGTTTAGACCTGGTTTAGACCTGGTTTAGACCTGGTTTAGACCTGGTCTAGACCTAGTTTAGACCTGGTTTAGGCCTGGTTTAGACGTGGTCTAGACCTGGTCTAGACCTGGTCTAGACCTAGTTTAGACCTAGTTTAGATCTGGTTTAGACCTGGTTTAGACCTGGTTTAGACCTGGTTTAGACCTAGTTTAGACCTGGTTTAGACCTGGTTTAGACCTAGTTTAGACCTGGTTTAGACCTGGTTTAGACCTGGTTTAGACATGGTTTAGACCTGGTTTAGACCTGGTTTAGACCTGGTTTAGACCTGGTTTAGACCTAGTTTAGACCTGGTTTAGACCTGGTTTAGACCTGGTTTAGACCTGGTTTAGACCTGGTTTAGACCTGGTTTAGACCTGGTTTAGACCTGGTTTAGACCTGGTTTAGACCTAGTTTAGACCTGGTTTAGACCTGGTTTAGACCTAGTTTAGACCTAGTTTAGACCTGGTTTAGACCTGGTTTAGACCTGGTTTAGACCTGGTTTAGACCTGGTTTAGTCCTGGTTTAGACCTGGTTTAGACCTGGTTTAGACCTGGTTTAGACCTAGTTTAGACCTGGTTTAGACCTGGTTTAGACCTGGTTTAGACCTGGTTTAGACCTGGACCACTGAGGACTCCACAGACATAAGGACACATGGGAATAGAAAAAGTTCTACAATTTCATGTAGAAAATCACAGATCGTCTTTTTTATTTTCATGGTATCAGTATCGAGTATCGAGTATATTCCTTAATATCAAAATGAAGTTTGAAATATTGGTAAGGTGACATCACCATTATGTGGATCAATATGAGTAAAAACAATCCTGACTGAAGTGTTTGTGTCTAGAGCAAACCTGGAGTCTCTGCAGAAGAAGCTGGAGGAGCTGGAGCTGGACGAGCAGCAGAGGAAGCGTCTGGAGGCCTTCCTCACACAGAAGCAGAAGGTGGGAGAGCTCAAGGACGACGACTTCGACAAGATCTGTGAACTCGGAGCAGGAAACGGGGGCGTGGTCTTCAAAGTGTCCCACAGACCCTCTGGACTCATCATGGCCAGGAAGGTCAGGGTTTATCTGGAACTAAAAAAGGATTAAACCATGATTAAACCAGGACTAAACCGGGACTAAACCAGGACTAAACCGGGACTAAACTAGGACTAAACCGGGACTAAACTAGGACTAAACCGGGACTAAACCAGGACTAAACCAGGACTAAACCGGGACTAAACCAGGACTAAACCAGGACCAAATCAGGACTAAAGTAGGACTAAACCAGGACTAAACCAGGACCAAATCAGGACTAAAGTAGGACTAAACCAGGACCAAATCAGGACTAAACCGGGACTAAACCAGGACTAAACCAGGACCAAACCAGGACCAAATCAGGACTAAACTAGGACTAAACCAGGACTAAACCAGGACCAAATCAGGACTAAACCGGGACTAAACCAGGACTAAACCAGGACCAAACCAGGACCAAATCAGGACTAAACTAGGACTAAACCAGGACTAAACCAGGACTAAACCAGGACCAAATCAGGACTAAAGGAGGACTAAACCAGGACTAAACCAGGACTAAACCAGGACTAAACCAGGACTAAACCAGGACTAAACCAGGACCAAATCAGGACTAAAGTAGGACTAAACCAGGACCAAATCAGGACTAAACCGGGACTAAACCAGGACTAAACCAGGACCAAACCAGGACCAAATCAGGACTAAACTAGGACTAAACCAGGACTAAACCAGGACCAAATCAGGACTAAACCGGGACTAAACCAGGACTAAACCAGGACCAAACCAGGACCAAATCAGGACTAAACTAGGACTAAACCAGGACTAAACCAGGACTAAACCAGGACTAAACCAGGACCAAATCAGGACTAAAGTAGGACTAAACCAGGACTAAACCAGGACTAAACCAGGACTAAACCAGGACTAAACCAGGACCAAATCAGGACTAAACTAGGACTAAACCAGGACTAAACCAGGACTAAACTAGGACTAAACCGGGACTAAACCAGGACTAAACCAGGACCAAATCAGGACTAAAGTAGGACTAAACCAGGACTAAACCAGGACCAAATCAGGACTAAAGTAGGACTAAACCAGGACCAAATCAGGACTAAACCGGGACTAAACCAGGACTAAACCAGGACCAAACCAGGACCAAATCAGGACTAAACTAGGACTAAACCAGGACTAAACCAGGACCAAATCAGGACTAAACCGGGACTAAACCAGGACTAAACCAGGACTAAACCAGGACCAAATCAGGACTAAACTAGGACTAAACCAGGACTAAACCAGGACTAAACCAGGACTAAACCAGGACCAAATCAGGACTAAACTAGGACTAAACCAGGACTAAACCAGGACTAAACCAGGACTAAACCAGGACTAAACTAGGACTAAACCAGGACTAAACCAGGACCAAATCAGGACTAAAGTAGGACTAAACCAGGACCAAATCAGGACTAAACCGGGACTAAACCAGGACTAAACCAGGACTAAAAAAAGATTAAACCAGGACTAAAAAAGGATTAAATCAGGACTAAACCAGGACTAAATCAGGACTAAACCGGGACTAAACCAGGACTAAAAAAGGACTAAACCAGGACTAAACCAGGACTAAAAAAGGATTAAACCAGGACTAAACCAGGTTTAAACCAGGACTAAACCAGGACTAAATTAGGACTAAAACCAGGAAAATCAAGTCCCATTTCTGTGGTGAGACATTTGTTTTCAGTCAAATGTCCAGTCAAATGAAGCTCATGAGGCCAGCTATTAACATGTTCACTTCAGGGTCAAGCAGGTCCTATATCAAGCATGTTCTGATGTTCTGATGTTCTGATGTTCCTCAAACTCCTGGAGTCGTGTTTGTTTCATTCTCATGTTTGAGGAACTCTTTATTATTCGTCTGTAACATCTCCAAACGCTCTGTTCCACCTCGTGATGTCATCAAGTGAACAGTGAACTTTTACCTTTAGTTCAGTCGAGATCGGCGACTCCAGGACTGAACCAGGACTAAACCAGGTCTAAACCAGGTCTAAACCAGGTCTAAACCTGGTCTAAACCTGGTCTAAATCAGGTCTAAACCTGGTCTAAACCAGGTCTAAACCAGGCCTAAACCAGGATTAACCAGGACTGAACTAGGATTGAACTAGGACTAAACCAGGACTAAACCAGGTATAAACCAGGACTAAACCAGGACTAAACCAGGACTAAACCAGGATTAACCAGGACTGAACTAGGATTGAACTAGGACTAAACCAGGTCTAAACCAGGATTAACCAGGACTAAACCAGGACTAAACCAGTACTAAACCAGGTCTAAACCAGGTCTAAACCAGGATTAACCAGGACTGAACTAGGACTGAACCAGGACTAAACCAGGTCTAAACCAGGATTAACCAGGACTAAACCAGGACTAAACCAGGACTAAACCAGGACTAAACCAGGACTAACTGACATGATTGGCTCTGGGCTACGTATACGCCAAATGATAGACATTCGTAACGCCCAATAAACGGCCGTTGGCGATGGTAAACCACACCTCCACTACCAGATGTTCTGATGTTCTGATGTTCTGATGTTCCTCAAACACCTGGAGTCGAGTTTGTTTCATTCTCATGTTTGAGGAACTCTTTATTATTCGTCTGTAACATCTCCAAAGCTCCAAACGCTCTGTTCCACCTCGTGATGTCATCAAGTGAACAGTGAACTTTTACCTTTAGTTCAGTCGAGATCGGCGACTCCAGGACTAAACCAGGACTAAACCAGGTCTCACTGTGATGTGGTCTGGTGGAAACCAGGAAACCTTTTCCCTTTAGTTCAGTCGAGGCGACTCCAGGACTGAAATGATCCAAATGATTCTAGTGAAGGTGTGTGGAGTTTAAAAACACAGTGGAGCACTTCCTGTATCACCACATGATGACATCACCAGGTGGAACAGAGTGTTTTCAGTGTGAGAACCGTAAAGTGTCTGTGAACACACGACGTTCTGTTCCAGCTCATCCACCTGGAGATCAAACCTGCCATCAGGAACCAGATCATCAGGGAGCTGCAGGTGCTTCACGAGTGTAACTCTCCGTACATCGTGGGCTTCTACGGCGCCTTCTACAGCGACGGAGAGATCAGCATCTGCATGGAGCACATGGTACGGCCAGCGATCAATATCCAGCGATCAATATCCAACGATCAATATCCACTATCCAATATTCAATATCCAATATCCAACAGTTTATTATCGCTGTCACTGGGACTGAGGGGGGCAGACGGGAGGGGCAGATGTGGGAGGGGCAGATGTGGGGGGGCAAATGTGGAGGGGCAGATGTGGGAGGGGCAGATGTGGAGGGGCAGATGTGGGAGGGGCAGATGTGGGAGGGGCAGATGTGGAGGGGCAGATGTGGGAGGGGCAGATGTGAGAGGGGCAGATGTGGGGGGGCAGATGTGGAGGGGCAGACGGGAGGGGCAGATGTGGGAGGGCAGATGTGGAGGAGCAGATGTGGGAGGGGCAGATGTGGGAGGGGCAGATGTGGGAGGGGCAGATGTGGGAGGGGCAGATGTGGGAGGGGCAGATGTGGGAGGGGCAGATGTGGAGGGGCAGATGTGGAGGGGCAGATGTGGAGGGGCAGATGTGGGAGGGGCAGATGTGGAGGGGCAGATGTGGGAGGGGCAGATGTGGGGGGGCAGACGGGAGGGGCAGATGTGGGAGGGGCAGATGTGGGAGGGGCAAATGTGGGAGGGGCAGATGTGGGAGGGGCAGATGTGGGAGGGGCAGATGTGGAGGGGCAGACGGGAGGGGCAGATGAGGAGGGGCAGATGAGGAGGGGCAGGTGTGGGAGGGGCAGATGTGGGAGGGGCAAATGTGGGAGGGGCAAATGTGGGAGGGGCAGATGTGGGAGGGGCAGATGTGGCAGGGGCAAATGTGGAGGGCCAGATGTGGGAGGGGCAGATGTGGGGGGCAGATGTGGGGGGCAGATGTGGGAGGGGCAGATGTGGCAGGGGCAGATGTGGGGGGGCAGATGTGGGAGGGGCAGATGTGAGAGGGGCAGATGTGGGGGGCAGATGTGGAGGGGCAGACGGGAGGGGCAGATGTGGGCGGGGCAGATGTGGAGGAGCAGATGTGGGAGGGGCAGATGTGGGAGGGGCAGATGTGGGAGGGGCAGATGTGGGAGGGGCAGATGTGGAGGGGCAGATGTGGGGGGCAGATGTGGGAGGGGCAGATGTGGGAGGGGCAGATGTGGGAGGGGCAGATGTGGGGGGGCAGATGTGGGAGGGGCAGATGGGAGGGGCAGGTGTGGGAGGGGCAGATGAGGGAGGGGCAGATGTGGGGGGCAGATGTGGGAGGGGCAGGTGTGGGGGGCAGATGTGGGAGGGGCAGATGTGAGAGGGGCAGATGTGGGGGGCAGATGTGGAGGGGCAGACGGGAGGGGCAGATGTGGGAGGGGCAGATGTGGAGGGGCAGATGTGGGAGGGGCAGATGTGGGAGGGGCAGATGTGGGAGGGGCAGATGTGGGAGGGGCAGATGTGGGGGGCAGATGTGGGAGGGGCAGATGTGGAGGGGCAGATGTGGGGGGCAGATGTGGGAGGGGCAGACGGGAGGGGCAGATGTGGGAGGGGCAGATGGGAGGGGCAGGTGTGGGAGGGGCAGATATGGGAGGGGCAGATGTGGAGGGGCAGATGTGGGAGGGGCAGATGTGGGGGGCAGATGTGGGAGGGGCAGATGTGGAGGGGCAGATGTGGGAGGGGCAGATGTGGGAGGGGCAGACGGGAGGGGCAGGTGTGGGAGGAGCAGATGTGGGAGGGGCAAATGTGGGAGGGGCAGATGTGGAGGGGCAGATGTGGGAGGGGCAGATGTGGGGGGCAGACGGGAGGGGCAGGTGTGGGAGGAGCAGATGTGGGAGGGGCAAATGCGGGAGGGGCAGATGTGGAGGGGCAGATGTGGGAGGGGCAGATGTGGGGGGGCAGATGTGGGAGGGGCAGACGGGAGGGGCAGATGTGGGGGCGGCAGATGTGGAGGGGCAGACGGGAGGGGCAGATGTGGGAGGGGCAGATGTGGGAGGGGCAGATAGGGCAGTCAGGTTCGGTGTCTCAGGCTGCCCTCAGGGAGAACCCTGAGGGCAGATCTGTGTCTCATTCTGCTCCGGTGTCTCTTGGGTACGGCTCCTCGGTGACTCTTGGGGACGGCTCCTCGGTGTCTCTTGGGGACGGTTCATCGGTGTCTCTTGGGGACGGCTCCTCGGTGTCTCTTGGGGACGGCTCCTCGTTGTCTCTTGGGGACGGTTCCTCGGTGTCTCTTGGGGACGGCTCCTCGGTGTCTCTTGGGGACGGCTCCTCGGTGTCTCTTGGGGACGGTTCCTCGGTGTCTCTTGGGGACGGCTCCACGGTGTCTCTTGGGGACGGCTCCTCGGTGTCTCTTGGGTACGGCTCCTCGGTGTCTCTTGGGGACGGCTCCTCGGTGTCTCAGGACGGAGGATCTCTGGACCAGTCGCTGAAGAAGGCCGGAAAAATCCCTGAGCAGATCCTGGGCAAAGTCAGCATCGCAGTGAGTGAGAAATCCTGGTTTGGACTCATGTTTGAGTAAAGTTTGTGTTTGGCGGTGCTACAGCTGAGATGGTTCCGTAGAGACGGGACAATAACGTGGTTTAAGGGCAGAGGATCATTCATGAGACATTTTATAGAATCGTCAGAATCAGAATGAACAGAAAAGAAACACAAACACTTCTCCTCATGTTCTCTTCCAGATCGTCCAGATCATTCTTGTTTTCGCTTATAAAAAAGTTTAAAAACGGAACTTACTCATGATATAAAAATTATAATTATTCAAATCCAAAACATT
The DNA here is from genome assembly GCA_036785185.1 of Paratrypauchen microcephalus. NCBI lineage: Eukaryota > Metazoa > Chordata > Actinopteri > Gobiiformes > Gobiidae > Paratrypauchen > Paratrypauchen microcephalus. The sequence continues at coordinate 786,083 of JAVJIX010000082.1, forward strand.
TTTATACTGTCAGAAACTTTAATAATTATGGTGATATAAATTGCAGTTATTGAGAATCGTGGCACCAGGGTTCAGTGTGGTCCAGGTCCAAAGTTCAGGGTCGTGTTTCACTCACAGATTCAGCCGTTCCTTTGGGTTTGTTCTCGTGGTGTCGATGATCTGTGTGAAAAGCTCCATGAGCTGCTCTGACAGTCACATGTTTGATCTCCTCGTTAAAGGTGATTAAAGGTCTGTCGTATCTGAGAGAGAAACACAAGATCATGCACCGAGGTGAGTCTCCTGACATTAGAATATGAAACATGTTTATTGTTGTGACCGGTCTCCTCTGTCTCTGTCTCAGACGTGAAGCCTTCAAACATCCTGGTGAACTCTCGAGGGGAGATTAAACTGTGCGACTTCGGGGTCAGCGGGCAGCTCATCGACTCCATGGCCAACTCCTTCGTGGGGACGCGCTCGTACATGTCTGTGAGTGTAAAAACACACGTCTGTGAGTGTAAAAACACACGTCTGTGAGTGTAAAAACACACGTCTGTGAGTGTAAAGACACACGTCTGTGAGTGTAAAAACACACGTCTGTGAGTGTAAAAACACACGTCTGTGAGTGTAAAAACACACGTCTGAGTGTAAAAACACGTCTGTGAGTGTAAAAACACACGTCTGTGAGTGTAAAAACACACGCCTGAGTGTAAAAACACGTCTGTGAGTGTAAAAACACACGTCTGTGAGTGTAAAAACACACGTCTGTGAGTGTAAAAACACACGCCTGAGTGTAAAAACACGTCTGTGAGTGTAAAAACACACGTCTGTGAGTGTAAAAACACACGTCTGTGAGTGTAAAAACACGTCTGTGAGTGTAAAAACACACGTCTGTGAGTGTAAAAACACGTCTGTGAGTGTAAAAACACACGTCTGTGAGTGTAAAAACACACGTCTGTGAGTGTAAAAACACACGTCTGTTAGTGTAAAAACACACGTCTGAGTGTAAAAACACACGTCTGTGAGTGTAAAAACACATCTGAGTGTAAAAACACACGTCTGTGAGTGTAAAAACACATCTGAGTGTAAAAACACACGTCTGTGTGTAAAAACACACGTCTCTGAGTGTAAAAACACACGTCTGTGAGTGTAAAAACACACGTCTGTGAGTGTAAAAACACACGTCTGTGAGTGTAAAAACACACGTCTGTGAGTGTAAAAACACACGTCTGAGTGTAAAAACACGTCTGTGAGTGTAAAAACACACGTCTGTGAGTGTAAAAACACACACGTCTGTGAGTGTAAAAACACACGTCTGTGAGTGTAAAAACACACGTCTGTGAGTGTAAAAACACACATGTCTGTGAGTGTAAAAACACACGTCTGTGAGTGTAAAAACACACGTCTGTGAGTGTAAAAACACGTCTGTGAGTGTAAAAACACACGTCTGTGAGTGTAAAAACACACGTCTGTGAGTGTAAAAACACACGCCTGAGTGTAAAAACACACGTCTGTGAGTGTAAAAACACACGCCTGAGTGTAAAAACACGTCTGTGAGTGTAAAAACACACGTCTGTGAGTGTAAAAACACACGCCTGTGAGTGTAAAAACACACATGTCTGTGAGTGTAAAAACACGTCTGTGAGTGTAAAAACACACGTCTGTGAGTGTAAAAACACGTCTGTGAGTGTAAAAACACACGTCTGTGAGTGTAAAAACACGCGTCTGTGAGTGTAAAAACACACATGTCTGTGAGTGTAAAAACACACGTCTGAGTGTAAAAACACACGTCTGTGAGTGTAAAAACACATCTGAGTGTAAAAACACACGTCTGTGTGTAAAAACACACGTCTGTGAGTGTAAAAACACACGTCTGTGAGTGTAAAAACACACGTCTGTGAGTGTAAAAACACACGTCTGTGAGTGTAAAAACACGTGTCTGAGTGTAAAAACACACGTCTGTGAGTGTAAAAACACGTCTGTGAGTGTAAAAACACACGTCTGTGAGTGTAAAAACACGTGTCTGTGAGTGTAAAAACACGTCTGAGTGTAAAAACACGTGTCTGTGAGTGTAAAAACACACGTGTCTGAGTGTAAAAACACGTCTGTGAGTGTAAAAACACACGTGTCTGAGTGTAAAAACACACGTCTGAGTGTAAAAACACACGTGTGTGAGTGTAAAAACACACGTGTCTGAGTGTAAAAACACACGTCTGTGAGTGTAAAAACACACGTCTGTGAGTGTAAAAACACGTGTCTGTGAGTGTAAAAACACGTGTCTGTGAGTGTAAAAACACACGTGTCTGAGTGTAAAAACACACGTCTGTGAGTGTAAAAACACGTGTCTGAGTGTAAAAACACATGTCTGTGAGTGTAAAAACACACGTCTGTGAGTGTAAAAACACGTCTGTGAGTGTAAAAACACACGTCTGTGAGTGTAAAAACACACATCTGTGAGTGTAAAAACATGTGTCTGAGTGTAAAAACACACGTCTGAGTGTAAAAACACATGTCTGTGAGTGTAAAAACACACGTCTGTGAGTGTAAAAACACACGTGTCTGAGTGTAAAAACACACGTGTCTGAGTGTAAAAACACACACGTCTGAGTGTAAAAACACACACGTCTGTGAGTGTAAAAACACACGTCTGTGAGTGTAAAAACACACGTGAGTGTAAAAACACACACGTCTGTGAGTGTAAAAACACACACGTGTCTGAGTGTAAAAACACACACGTGTCTGAGTGTAAAAACACATGTCTGAGTGTAAAAACACATGTCTGAGTGTAAAAACACGTGTCTGAGTGTAAAAACACACGTGTCTGAGTGTAAAATCACACGTCTGTGAGTGTAAAAACACGTGTCTGAGTGTAAAAACACACGTGTCTGTAAAAAACTCACGTGTCTGAGTGTAAAAACACACGTCTGAGTGTAAAAAACACACATCTGAGTGTAAAAAACACGTCTGTGAGTGTAAAAACACACGTCTGTGAGTGTAAAAACACACGTCTGTGAGTGTAAAAACACACGTGTCTGAGTGTAAAAACACACGTGTCTGAGTGTAAAATCACACATCTGTGAGTGTAAAAACACGTGTCTGAGTGTAAAAAACACACGTGTCTGAGTGTAAAAACACACATGTCTGAGTGTAAAAACACACGTCTGTGAGTGTAAAAACACGTGTCTGTGAGTGTAAAAACACACGTGTCTGAGTGTAAAAACACACGCGTCTGAGTGTAAAAACACACGTGTCTGAGTGTAAAAACACACGTGTCTGAGTGTAAAATCACACATCTGTGAGTGTAAAAACACGTGTCTGAGTGTAAAAAACACACGTGTCTGAGTGTAAAAACACACATGTCTGAGTGTAAAAACACACGTCTGTGAGTGTAAAAACACGTGTCTGTGAGTGTAAAAACACACGTGTCTGAGTGTAAAAACACACGCGTCTGAGTGTAAAAACACACGTGTCTGAGTGTAAAAAAACACACGTCTGAGTGTAAAAAACACACGTCTGTGAGTGTAAAAACACACGTCTGTGAGTGTAAAAACACACGTGTCTGAGTGTAAAAACACACGTCTGAGTGTAAAAACACGTGTCTGAGTGTAAAAACACGTGTCTGTGAGTGTAAAAACACGTGTCTGTGAGTGTAAAAACACGTGTCTGTGAGTGTAAAAACACGTGTTTGAGTGTAAAAACACGTCTGTGAGTGTAAAAACACACGTGTCTGAGTGTAAAAACACACGTCTGAGTGTAAAAACACACGTCTGTGAGTGTAAAAACACACGTCTGTGAGTGTAAAAACACACGTCTGTGAGTGTAAAAACACACACGTCTGTGAGTGTAAAAACACACGTCTGTGAGTGTAAAAACACACGTCTGTGAGTGTAAAAACACACGTCTGTGAGTGTAAAAACACATGTGTCTGAGTGTAAAAACACACGTCTGTGAGTGTAAAAACACACATGTCTGTGAGTGTAAAAACACACGTGTCTGAGTGTAAAAACATACACGTCTGTGAGTGTAAAAACACACATGTCTGAGTGTAAAAACACACGTGTCTGAGTGTAAAAACACACGTGTCTGAGTGTAAAAACACACGTGTCTGAGTGTAAAAACACGTGTCTGTGAGTGTAAAAACACGTGTCTGTGAGTGTAAAAACACGTGTCTGTGAGTGTAAAAACACACGTGTTTGAGTGTAAAAACACGTCTGTGAGTGTAAAAACACACGTGTCTGAGTGTAAAAACACACACGTCTGTGAGTGTAAAAACACACACGTCTGTGAGTGTAAAAACACACGTCTGTGAGTGTAAAAACACATGTGTCTGAGTGTAAAAACACACGTCTGTGAGTGTAAAAACACACGTGTCTGTGAGTGTAAAAACACACGTGTCTGAGTGTAAAAACATACACGTCTGTGAGTGTAAAAACACACGTCTGTGAGTGTAAAAACACACACGTCTGTGAGTGTAAAAACACACACGTCTGTGAGTGTAAAAACACACGTGTCTGAGTGTAAAAACATACACGTCTGTGAGTGTAAAAACACACATGTCTGAGTGTAAAAACACACGTGTCTGAGTGTAAAAATACACGTGTCTGAGTGTAAAAAACACACGTGTCTGAGTGTAAAATCACACGTCTGTGAGTGTAAAAACACGTGTCTGAGTGTAAAAAACACACGTGTCTGAGTGTAAAAACACACATCTGTGAGTGTAAATACACGTGTCTGAGTGTAAAAACACACGTGTCTGAGTGTAAAAACACACGTGTCTGAGTGTAAAATCACACGTCTGAGTGTAAAAACACACGTCTGAGTGTAAAAACACGTGTCTGTGAGTGTAAAAACACGTGTCTGTGAGTGTAAAAACACGTCTGTGAGTGTAAAAACACACGTGTCTGAGTGTAAAAACACACGTCTGAGTGTAAAAACACATGTCTGTGAGTGTAAAAACACACGTCTGTAAGTGTAAAAACACACGTCTGTGAGTGTAAAAACACACGTCTGTGAGTGTAAAAACACACACGTCTGTGAGTGTAAAAACACATGTGTCTGAGTGTAAAAACACACGTCTGTGAGTAAAAACACACGTCTGTGAGTAAAAACACACGTCTGTGAGTGTAAAAACACACACGTCTGTGAGTGTAAAAACACACACGTCTGTGAGTGTAAACACACACACGTCTGTGAGTGTAAAAACACACGTCTGTGAGTGTAAAAACACATGTGTCTGAGTGTAAAAACACACGTCTGTGAGTGTAAAAACACACACGTCTGTGAGTGTAAAAACACACGTGTCTGAGTGTAAAAACATACACGTCTGTGAGTGTAAAAACACACATGTCTGAGTGTAAAAACACGTGTCTGAGTGTAAAAATACACGTGTCTGAGTGTAAAAACACACGTGTCTGAGTGTAAAATCACACGCCTGTGAGTGTAAAAACACGTGTCTGAGTGTAAAAAACACACGTGTCTGAGTGTAAAAACACACATCTGTGAGTGTAAAAACACGTGTCTGAGTGTAAAAAACACACGTGTCTGAGTGTAAAAAACACGTCTGTGAGTGTAAAAACACACGTGTCTGAGTGTAAAAAACACGTGTCTGAGTGTAAAAACACACGTCTGTGAGTGTAAAAACACACGTCTGTGAGTGTAAAAACACACGTCGGTGAGTGTAAAAAACACACGTCGGTGAGTGTAAAAACACACGTGTCTGAGTGTAAAAACACACATGTCTGAGTGTAAAAACACACATGTCTGAGTGTAAAAACACACATTGAGTGTAAAAACACGTGTCTGAGTGTAAAAAACACGTCTGTGAGTGTAAAAACACGTGTCTGAGTGTAAAAACACACAGGCCACTTTAAAGCTTTAAGTTCAGTTTCACTTTACAGACGTAGAGTTTCTGAGCAGCTCGTTAATGGGAACGGTTCAAACTAAGAATCACTTGTGAAAAACAGCAGGATTTTTTGCATTAAACCATTTGCCTCTATTTTTTAATCTTCTTTCCTTTTTTATTGATCAAACTGTCTCCTATTTCAGACGTGAATCTCCAGGCTCTGCTGCTGTGACTGCATCGCTCTAATACAAAGTTAGTCCTGGTTTTCCTGAAAGTCATTGGCGTTATTGTAGTAATATGGATTAAGATAAGAGATAAGATAAGACTTTATTGATCTCACGCAGGAGAAATTTACTTGTCACAGTAGCTCCAGGACAGTTTGAACAAGAAAGAATGCAGCAAGAATGGCATAAAAATAAGTAATAATAATAATAAAATAAGTAATAATAGAATAAGTAATAATAATAAAACAGTAACAAGGAGAGTATTGAAAAACGATATTGCACGTTGGAAAAACAATATTTCCCGTCTGGACTCTACAGTGGAGTTCTACAGTCTGATGGTGGTGGGGATGAAGGATCTGCAGTAGCGCTCTACAGTCCGGTGCAGAGGGTGAGAGGTGTCGTCCATGATGGACGTAAGTTTGTCCAGCACCTCCTCTCAGCCACCTCCTCTACAGAGTCCAGAGGACAGCCCAGGACAGAGCTGGCCCTCCTGACCAGCTTATTAAGTCTCTTCCTGTCCCGCTCTGTGCTGCTCGGGGCCCAGCAGACGACAGCGTAGAGGAGAGCAGAGGCCACCACAGAGTCATAAAAAGTCTTGAGCAGAGGCCTGCACACTCCAAAGGACCTCAGTCTCCTCAGGAGGTGGAGGCGACTTTGGCCCTTCTTGTACAGGGCGTTGGTGTTGTGGGACCAGTCCAGTTTATTGTTGAGGTGAACACCCAGGTACTTGAAACTGTCCACAGTCTCTATGTCCTGCCCCTGGATGTTCACCGGTGAGTGAGGTAGTGGTCTCCTCCTGAAGTCGATCACCAGCTCCTTTGTCTTACTGGTGTTAAGGCTCAGGTGGTTGCGACCACACCAGTCCACAAAGTCACTGATGACCAAGCGGTACTCCAGCTCGTTCCCCTCTGACACACAGCCCACAATGGCCGAGTCGTCAGAGAACTTCTGGAGATGGCAGCTGTCCATGTTGTATGTGAAGTCCGAGGTATAGATGGTGAAGAGGAAGGGTGAGAGGACAGTACCCTGGGGGGCCCCGGTGCTGCAGACTACCACCTCTGACTCACAGCCGCGCAGCCGCATGTACTGTGGATGGTCAGTGAGGTAGTTGATGGTCCAGGCAGCGAGATGCCCATCCACTCCCGCGTCCTCCAGCTTCCCTCGCAGCAGCGCCGGCCTGATGGTGTTGAAGGCGCTGGAGAAGTCAAAGAACATGACCCTCACAGCACTCCCGGCGGTCTCTAGGTGGGTGAGCGCCCGCTGCAGCAAGTAGATGACGGCGTCCTCTACTCCTACGTTTGGCTTATAGGCAAACTGCAGCGGGTCCAGGGTGGGGCTCACCACAGAGCGGAGGTGACTGAGGATCACCCTCTCCATGGTCTTCATGGGGAGGTCAAGGCGACTGGTCTGTAGTGGGCCGGTTCCCTGGCGTTTGTTGTTTTGGGAACCGGGACCACACAGGAGGTCTTCCACAGGACGGGGACCTTCTCCAGGCTGAGGCTCAGGTTGAACATGTAGCAGAGAACCTCACAGAGCTGGTCTGCACAGGTTCTCAGCAGCCTGGGGCAGATACCGTCAGGTCCTGCGGATTTCCTCTGTCTGAGTCACCTAAGTTCCCTCCTCACCTCGTCCGGTGTGATGGAGAGGGGGGAGTGAGGGGGGGACTGAGGTAGACTGCGGGTGATGGTGGCGGAGGGTGGAGGGGAGCTGGTGCTGGGTTGGGTCCGTGTGAGGGGGATGTGTCCACCGGCCCGGGAAGGTGTGAAGAGAAGGGGGGAGTTGGCAGAGGGGCGAGTCAAACCTGTTGAAGTAACAGTTCAATTCGTCTGCCCAGCGCTGATCACCATCAGCTGTCCCTCTGCCACTCTGTCCAAATCCAGACATGTTCCTCAGTCCTCTCCACACGCCCCGTACGTTGTTCTGGGCCAGCTGCTCTTCCATCTTCCTCCCATAGTCCTTTTTTGCTCCACTGGAGCTCCCGCTGGACCCTCTTTTGCTCCTCTCTGTCTGATTGTTGGTTTGGTTTCTACACAATAATAAATCTGGAAAAAAAATCTTGCTGTGATTTTGCCATCCAGAACACACGCCTGTTCAAATCCCACTCCTCGTCTGTTCAGGAGCCCAGACTCCATCCAGCCTCAGTTATAAATAAACAGGCAGTACTCCTATTGAAAAATGTATAAACTAAAATAAAATACCCTTGTGTTTGCAGCCCGAGCGTCTGCAGGGGACTCACTACTCGGTGCAGTCGGACATCTGGAGCATGGGGCTGTCTTTGGTGGAGATGGCCATCGGTCGGTTTCCCATCCCTCCTCCAGACGCTCAGGAGCTGGAGCAGATCTTTGGAGTCTCTATGGAGGGAGAGGCGGCGGTCAGTGAGTCCTCCCCCAGACCACGACCCCCGGGCAGACCTCTAGGCTGTGAGTCCGGCTCCCTGACGTTTGGGGAAACAGTGAATTTGTTATTAGGGCCTGGCAGAATAGGCAAATGAGTACATTTTGTAAAAGAGACATGGAGCCACTTCGAAGTCCCTTTGGTTACAAAAGTACATTTCTCATTCATTTTTCCCACAGACTTTCAGAAAAAAGTAAATCTGAAAGCTCAGGGTGAATCAGCTCTGTGGAACTAATGAGCCCCAGTACTTTTATTCCAAAACCATTTCTGAATCTTTATAAACCGCTGAGTGATTAAAACATTTCACAGAATCTTATGTTTTAAATGTGCTTTCTGGAGTGAAATCAGCCGTGTTATGGATAATAATGAGCACGTAGCTGACGTCTTTGAACTCTTTATGTTTGAAAATTTTGAGAAGTCTGTGGAAAAAATGAATGGAAAATTTGCTTCCAGGACCAGAGCAAATGGCCACTGTGGAACTCCATTAGTCCCACCGAGCTTTTTTTTTGTTCTGAGCTTTCAAACTTTTAATATTCTTTTATTTTCTGAAAAATGAGATTTTGTGGGTGGGCGCTCACTGCCGAGCTCCAGAGGACTTTCCCTTCAGTTGGTGCTAATGGAAATCAGACTGATGTTTGTGGAGATTTGTGGGTATTTTCAGGTCCGCTCTGGTCTCGTCTAAGAGTGACACAATGAGCTAAAAACAGTTTGGACTCTTGTGACTCTGGAAATTACTGGAAATTAAAACAACGACATGATATAAATAAGTTACATTTTCCTTGAGCCGCCACCTTAACGTGGTGGAGGGGTTTCCCGGGAGCTATGTTGTCGGGGGCTTTATGCCCCTGGTAGGGTCACCCAAGGCAAACAGGTCCTGGGGGACCGGTCAGACTAAGAGCGGTTCAGAATCCCTTATGATGAGTCTTATATCGAGGTCAGATATGTCGCCCGGACTGGCGTCACCGGGGCCCCACCCTGGAGCCAGACCTGGGGTGGGTGCTCGCCAGCGAGCGTCTGGTGGCCGGGCCTTTCCCCACAGGGCCCGGCCGGGCGAAGCCCGAAGAAGCGATTAGGGGCCGTCCTCCTGTGGACCCACCACCCGCAGGAGGATCCATAAGGGGCCGGTGCAGAGAGATCTGGGCGGCAGTCGAAGGCGGGGGCCTCGACGGCCGGATCTCCGGACATGGAGACTAGCTCTGGGGACATGGAATGTCACCTCGCTGGGGGAGAAGGTGCCTGAGCTCGTGCGGGAGGTTGAGCGTTATCGACTAGATATAATCGGCCTCACCTCCACTCACAGCTTGGGCTCTGGAACCCAACTCCTTGAGGGGGGCTGGACCCTCCATTTCTCTGGCGTTGCCCGCGGGGAACAGCGGCAGGCTGGTGTGGGCCTGCTCATTGCCCCACAGCTCAGCCGCCGAGTGTTGGAGTCCACCCCGGTGAACGAGAGGGTCGCGTCCCTGCGCCTTCGGGTCGGGGACAGGTCTCTCACTGTTGTGTCGACCTACGGGCCGAACAGCAGTGCAGTGTACCCGGCCTTCTTGGAGTGCCTGGGAGGGGTACTGGACAGTGCACCGCCCGGGGACTCCGTTGTTCTACTGGGGGACTTCAACGCCCACGTTGGCAGCGACAGTGACACCTGGAGAGGGGTGATTGGGAGGAACGGCCTCCCTGATCTGAACCCGAGCAGTGTTCTGTTATTGGACTTCTGTGCTAGCCACAGTTTGTCCATAACGAACACCATGTTCGAGCACAAGGGTGTCCACCAGTGCACGTGGCACCAGGACACCCTAGGACGGAGGTCGATGATCGACTTTGTTGTCGTGTCATCTGACCTCCGGCCGTGTGTCTTGGACACTCGGGTGAAGAGAGGGGCAGAGCTGTCAACCGATCACCACCTGGTTGTGAGTTGGGTCCGCTGGTGGGGGAGGCCTGGCAGGCCCAAGCATATCGTGAAGGTCTGTTGGGAACGTCTGGCAGAGCCCTTTGTCAGGGGCACCTTCAACTCACACCTCCAGGAGAGCTTCTCCCGGATTCCGGGGGAGGCTTGGGACATAGAGCCCGAGTGGGCTTTGTTCTCGGCCTCTATTGTCGATGCGGGCACCCGTAGCTGTGGCCGTAAGGTCTGTGGTGACTGTCGCCGCGGCAAGTAACACCGGTAACACTGGAAGTAAGGGATGCCGTCAGGCTGAAGAAGGAGTCCTATCGGGCCTTGTTGGCTCATGGGACTTCTGAGGCAGCTGACAGGTACCGGCGGGCCAAGCGTGCTGCAGCTCGGGTGGTCACAGAGGCAAAAACTCAGGTTTGGGAGGAGTTCGGAGAGGCCATGGAGGAGGACTATCGGACGGCCTCAAAGAAATTCTGGCAAACCGTTCTGCGCCTCAGGAGGGGGAAGCAGTGCTTCACTAACACAGTTTACGGTGGAGGTGGGGGGCTGTTGACCTCGACTGGGGATGTTATCGGACGGTGGAAGGAATACTTTGAGGATCTCCTCAATCCCGCCATCACGTCTTCCGAGGAGGAAGCAGAGGCTGGAGACTTGGAGGTGGACTCGTTCATCACCCTGGCTGAAGTTACTGAGGTGGTTGGAAAGCTCCTCGGTGGCAAGGCCCCGGGGGTGGATGAGATCCGTCCTGAGTATCTTAAGTCTCTGGATGTTGTGAGTCTTGGCTGACACGTCTCTGCAACATCGCGTGGCGGTCGGGGACAGTACCTCTGGACTGGCAGACCGGGGTGGTGGTCCCTCTGTTTAAGAAGGGGGACCGGAGGGTGTGTTCCAACTATCGGGGAATCACACTCCTCCTTCCCGGTAAGGTCTATTCCAGGGTGCTGGAGAGGAGAATTTGACCAATAGTCGAACCTCAGATTCAGGAGGAGCAGCGTGGTTTTCGTCCCGGCCGGGGAACACTGGACCAGCTCTATACTCTCCATCGGGTGCTCGAGGGTTCATGGGAGTTTGTCCGACCAGTCCACATGTGCTTTGTGGATCTGGAGAAGATCGACCGTGTCCCTCGTGGGGTCCTGTGGAGAGTGCTCTGGGAGTACGGGGTTTGGGGCCCTTTGATAAGGGCTGTTCGGTCCCTGTATGACCAGAGCAGGAGCTGTGTTCACATTGCCGATAGTAAGTCGGACCTGTTCCCGGTGCATGTTGGACTCCAGGGCTGCCCTTTGTCACCGGTTCTGTTCATTATATTTATGGACAGAATTTCTAGGCGCAGTCAGGGGCCGGAGGGGATCCGGTTTGGGAACCACAGGATCTCATCTCTGCTGTTTGCAGATGATGTTGTCCTGATGGCTTCATCGAACCGGGACCTCCAATGTGCACTGGGGCGGTTTGCAGCCGAGTGTGAAGTGGCTGAGATGAGGATCAGCTCTTCCAAATCCGAGGCCATGGTTCTCGACCGGAAAAAGGTGGCGTCCTCTCTGGATGGGTGGAGAGTCCCTGCCTCAGGTGGAGGAGTTCCAGTATCTCGGGCAGTTGTGTAGTGGGGATTTTTTAAGTGGGTGTACGCGATTTGTGACGTCGTGGATGTGAATTACCCCCCCCCCCCCAAAAAGCCATATACTCAACTTGCTGAAATACACACAGGTGTCACAGGCTTTAGACTGTTTATTAAAAACAACTTAACAACATAAAGCCGCCGGCCCAGTAAAAAGCAGTAATATTTGATGTTTTTTTACTCAAAAATGATGCGGAATTATGCCATTAATATTAACGCCATTCATAAGCACATACAGAACATGAATCATAGGCTACAACACATTTGGGCAGACGGCGTTTTGTGTGAACTAAATCTTCAGATAACTCAAACATTCGCCTTACAAATCACCAGTTGAACTCACGTTACATTTAATGTTTTACTTCTCCAAAATGATGGGTCATCATATTGTGTTTGTGAGGCTATTCAAAATCACAGGCCAACGTTATTAAGCATAACTGGCATGGACGAGCACACCTTGCAGCCGAGTTTCCCGTCCTTATCGTCGATCCAGGGATAGGCCTCCTTCTTTCTCTTCCACGTCTTCAGTCCAAATCGCGAATGGTGAGCCACCTCCACGCCAGCATCACCACAGGCTGTATGGCGAGCGTTAGTTGAAGAAGTGAGAACTTCGGTGTTGGCGCTGACTGGTTGCTCACACAAAGTCTCTGGTTTGGGTGTCTGAATACTGGTGGCGTCTTTCCGAAAATAAAAATGAATGTTTTTCTGCTGAGTTGTCATTTTAGTGCACAAGATATCTCACAGGCCTATGCAGGTTGTTTTCACCATTGCCAATAGCTCCGGTTTGACATTTAAGTTGTAGGATATTTTATATTTGTTATTTTGTTATATCTCACGTCGGGAGAAGTGGGTGGACGGCGTACCCCCGCGTACCACGCCCACTGCACCCCTGATCTCGGGGTCTTGTTCTCGAGTGAGAGGAGGATGGAGCGTGAGATTGACAGGTGGATCGGTGCAGCGTCGGCAGTGATGCGGTCACTGTACCGGACCGTTGTGGTGAAGAGGGAGCTGAGCCAAAAGGCAAAGCTCTCGATTTACCGTCGATCTACGTTCCTCCCCTCACCTATGGTCATGAGCTCTGGGTAATGACCGAAAGGACGAGATCGCCGATACAAGCGGCCAAAATGAGTTTCCTCCGTAGAGTGGCTGGGCGCTCCCTTAGAGATAGGGGGAGGAGCTCAGTCACACGGGAGGAGCTCGGAGTAGAGCCGCCGGTCCTCCCGTGGAGAGGAGCAGCTGAGGTGGCTCGGGCCTCCTGGACGCCTCCCTCGGGAGGTGTTCCGGGCACGTCCCACCAGGAGGAGGCCCCGGGGAAGACCCAGGACACGCTGGAGGGACTATGTCTCCCAGCTGGCCTGGGAACGCCTTGGGGTTTCCCCGGAGGAGCTGGAGGAAGTGTCTGGGGGTGAAGGAGGTCTGAGCGTCTCTGCTTAGACTGTTGCCCCCATGACCCGGCCCCGGATAAGAGGAAGAAAATGGACGTATGGATTTCCAGAAGGATTAGGACAAGTGGAATAATTGGTCTTTTTATTTTTTACACATTCGTGCAGTACGGGTGTGAGGTAACCTGGGAAATCCCAGGCTGCTTTCGTTCGTTCCGATCTGAAACACAGCCTGGCAACGAGGCTAAGTGAGCTCTCCTGATTCTGGGAGCCAATCAGAGAGCGGGGAGGGGTGGAAAGACGGTGACGCGTACTACGCGACAAACGGAAACTTGTAGTTTGAACTGACATGATTGGCTCTGGGCTACGTATACGCCAAATGATAGACATTCATAACGCCCAATAAACGATCGTAAACCGCACCTCCACTACCAGATATTCAGGAGGTGCTCCCAGACCATATCTCACTGTGATATGGTCTGGTGTGAACCAGGGAAGGTGTGAGGCAGTTGTGCTCCTGAATTTCAGCTGATGTGAGTTAAGTGTTACTTTGGCGCCCCCTGGAGGCGAACAGCTCTCATGTGTTTTGTGGTGGACGCAGGTCAGTGGCTCAGTTGGTCGAGCGTTTGTCCACTGATCCAAATCCCGCTCTTACATAAGAAACATCAGTGGTTGAGCGGTCAGATCCACTGACCCACAGGTTGGTGGTGTGATTCCAGTTCCCACAGATGAATGCTGCCGTTGTGTCCTTGGGCAAAACACTTAACCCACCTCACCCCCAGTGTCTGCGTACACTGGTGTGTGAATGGGTGAGTGGTTCCTTGTTGTAAGGTGCTTTGGGTGCCTTGAAGGAGGAAAAGCGCTGTATACAGATGTGACCATTTACGGATCAATATTCTTTTTATATTTCCATGGCCTTATGTCGAAGGTCATGTTTAGAGGGGTGAGTCCATTTCAAATGTTTTGTTTTTTTCCCCGCATTTCTTTTCCAAAATGTTCCTTTGCAGCGTACGGCCACGACAGCAGACCTCCTATGGCCATATTCGAGCTCCTGGATTACATCGTTAATGAGGTGAAGCCTGTTTTCACTCCAATATAAATTAAACACTTTGTGATTTGTAACGCTCCATTAATCTGAACTCATTTGTTCCGTTTGCAGCCTCCGCCAAAGCTTCCAGGGATTTTCAGCGCAGAATTTCAAGATTTTGTGAATAAATGGTTTGTATGAAGATACGGAGGCAAACACAGGAGCTGAACTTTGATCATTTTGTCTTCGTTACAGTTTGATCAAGAATCCAGCGGAGAGGGCCGACCTGAAGCAGCTCATGGTGAGGCCTTTCTTCAGGTCATGGGATGTTTGATTTGAACACAAGTATGGTGCAAATCTTTTTTCATGTTTTGGATCCATTCTAGTCTTTGGGATCGGGCTGCAGCGTTGATCAGAATTTAATCAGATTATTTTAGTAATTTACAGAACTAGTTACAATTGAAAATGTTGTAATTAGATTAAAAATGACTGGCCCCTGACAAGTGTTCTCTTCTTATAAAGTCACGTCCTGAGCTGTACGTTTTGGTTTTTTTTTTTTAAGTCAAAAATCTAATTTTGAAATAGCCTAGTACAGCGGTACCTCACCTTACGAAAGACCCAACAAACGAAAATCCCAAGTTAGGAAACGCCTTCACGTTAAATTTTGGTCTCTACATGCGAAAAAATTCAAGTTACGAAACGCGAAATCTCAAAAATTCAATTAATGCGCGCTCAGATGCACGCCCCGAAACGTAAATGCACTTTATGCAACAGAAATAACCCGCAACAAGAGAAATCCCCGAAGTAGGACAACTTTATATTTTACAATTATTCTACGGCTCTAAACGCCTCACCACACACATTATACACTTTTCTCAGACTGGAATTAAACTTTTCTCACATTTCTCTCTCATGTAAACACTCAAACTTTCGTAGATTTTCAACAAAATGTATTAATAGTGAAGCGTGGGGGGGAGACACGGCTCCGGGAGACACGGCTCCGGGAGCCCCGCACCGCGCGAAGAGCACCTCACCTCACCGCGCGAGGAGCACCGCTAGTCCTGGTCTGCGAGAACGAGATGGAACCGCGGCGCCCGGACCGCGTCCTCTGGAGCCCGAGCCACAAACCAGCCGCACGAAACAAGCAGAGCAGCACGTGGTGGTTTAATCCTGGTTTAGTCCAGGTCTAGACCTGGTTTAGTCCTGGCTCTACAGTCCCTTAGCCAATCAGGACACAGAACACAAAGTTGCACTGTGTAAAAAAAAAAGTTACACTATAAAAAAAAAAAAAAACATGGAACGAATCAGGCTTTTTCCATTGAAATAGCTACTCAACTTACGAAAAATTCACATTACGAAACCACTTCTGGAACGAATTAATTTCGTAAGGTGAGGTACCACTGTACTTACTGACAGATACTTCTAAGTTTTTCTAGAGTTGTGTGAAAAAAGGAGTGTTTGAACATGTGCCGTGTCCATGTGAACTGAACATTCCACCAGTGCAGAACACACGCCCCACAGGCTGAGGAACAGGATCAATAGTCAAATCATTTGTTTTCCAGGTGCATCAGTTCATCAGGATGTCTGAGGCGGAGCAGGTGGACTTCGCTGGGTGGTTGTGCAGCACGATAGGACTGAACCAGCCCTCCACCCCCACCCACGGACCAGCGCAGTGAAGCAGGTCCCCCACCTCCACCCACGGACTAGCGCCGTGAAGCAGGGCCCCCACCCTCCACCCCCGGACCAGCGCAGTGAAGCAGGTCCCCCACCCTCCACCCCCGGACCAGCGCAGTGAAGCAGGTCCCCCACCCTCCACCCACGGACCAGCGCCGTGAAGCAGGTCCCCCACCCTCCACCCCCGGACCAGCGCAGTGAAGCAGGTCCCCCACCCTCCACCCCCACCCCCGGACCAGCGCCGTGAAGCAGGTCCCCCACCCTCCACCCACGGACCAGCGCAGGGAAGCAGGCCCCCCACCCTCCACCCACGGACCAGCGCCGTGAAGCAGGTCCCCCACCCTCGGACCTGCCCAGGTCTGAAGTTTTAAGTCTGTTAAAGGTGCAATCATATTTTCTGTGAAGAAGCCAAGTGACCACCCCCCCCCCCCGGGGCCCGCTCTAAGCCATGTTTTTAAGATTCAGATTTTAAACGACAGATGCTGCTTAAACCTGTGTGCTTGATATTTTCTCATTGAGACTTTTATTGTCAAATAAAGAGTCTTGTGGATAAATGTGAAACTTTTATTCGTCTCTGAACCACACTGTAGATTTAAGCCTTGGGTTTGGCTGGGGTCGTCTTGACCACCCGCTTCTTCTTGGGCTTCTTCAACATCTTTGCTTTGATCTGAGAGAAAAATCAAACAGACTTGTCATACACATTATTTTTGACTTTATACATTACACGTTTTAAATATGTACTCAAATCAACAAGCCAAGAAAATAAAAACATGTAAAAAGAGCAGAAGAGTTCTAAACACAGAATGTTCAGTCCAATTTACAAACACAGTTTTCCTGATGCTTCATTTCAACATTTTTAATACTCTGCCCAATGTACAATAAGTTATAAACTTCCCTTCCAACAAGGACATTTAAATCCTAAAAATGTGCCACATTTGACCCGTCAGACACTTTCAGAGTCTGAGAGGAACACTGCCGTACGGTCGTGTACGGTTGGGGCTCTTACCGCAGGGTCGTGCTTCAGAATGGCGTGACGTCTGGCCGTTTTGGCGTACGGGTTCAGTTTGAGCATTATCCTCAGGTTCTTCAGAGGATTCTTCTTCAGGACTCTGCGATTGATCTTCTTGCTGCCAAAGGAGAAAACCGAGTACACATCTGATTAAATGAAGAAAAGTGTTGGACAGTTTCGGTTTAACGGTAGCGTGCACGACTCAGGACTTCCAGATAATCAGGGTTCAGAAACACGGACCTGAAGTGGGAACTCATCATAGACCGACAAAAGACGGTGTGAAAAAGGTGGTTTCTTACTTTGGTGCACGAAGGGCTTTCTGGATCTCCTCGCTCTTCAGGATCCTGCTCAAGTCTGTGTTGGTCATCTTGTGCATCGGCAGACTGAAACAAACGTAAACTCGTGTATGAGTTTGTACCAAAACACAGGCTAAATTGTACATTTGAAAACAACATGACTCAGAACTTCAGGTAATATCACAGAATGTCAAAAACACGGACCAGAAGTGGAAGCTCATCATCGCATGTCTCAAAAAAACACAACAGACTTTACTGAATTCTAGAGCTAAAAGATACAACTTAAAATGCATAAAATCTCCTTCCTACACACCGTCAAGTCACGGTTTTAGAGCAGCCTCATGACACCAGGTGTGTCACAAGACTAGATGGACTTGTTCAAAATAAAAGCTGCAACAAAACATTTTGGGGCTCAGCATTTATCATGTACATTTTCCAGACCCTCCAGGAATTCGCGACGCAACTTCAGCCAATCACAGGGATGAAAGTGGCCAAACATGAAAAAAGCGGAAAGTCACATGCGCCCCCCGCTGGAAAATTTTAAATTTCTGAAATTTGGATTTCTATATGCTATATGTTAGCAATAAAGTAAAACTGTACATAAAAGTACAAAAAAAAAAAAACACATTTTATTAACAGGTAGGCCTACTAGTAGTATATATTGGATTTGTTTTTGCTTTGCACTTCGTCTAATCAAACCGCATTGAGGCGCAGGTGAAAAAGCGAGGAGCGACGCGTTAAGTGAGGCACGGGCAGGTAGGATGAGGTATAGGATGTTTTATAAAGTTTAACCTGTGAACACACAATGGTACAGGCTGTTGTGAGAGCTGCGCTCACTCGCTCGGTCGGTCCACGGCTCCAGACACGGGCTCGCGCGGCCCAAAGTTTAATACGAGATACACGTACTTTTGTTCTGAATACGGGACGATTCTGTTTTTCAAGAGACCCTAAACACAGCTAGCTAGCTCTTATATATATATATATATATATATATATATATATATACATACACACACAAAATCTTTCAACGAATTTGCAGACATTTAAAAAAAAAAAATTACCCCACAGCTGAAAAAAAAGCGGAGATCCGCTAAAAAACGGAACTCTTTCATCTCTGCAATCCCCGCGAATTCAGGGCGGTGTTGCAATTTTGACCAATCACCGCATCTTTCCCGCAATTTTTAACAATTTTGACCAGTCATCTGCGACGTATTGAACTCACGTCGACCA
Source organism: Paratrypauchen microcephalus (assembly GCA_036785185.1). Taxonomy (NCBI): domain Eukaryota; kingdom Metazoa; phylum Chordata; class Actinopteri; order Gobiiformes; family Gobiidae; genus Paratrypauchen; species Paratrypauchen microcephalus. Next base: position 804,637 of record JAVJIX010000082.1, read on the forward strand.
GCTTCCTTGTGCCTTACTTCCGTGTGACGAAACCAAACTGCGGCCGTGTCCCAGTTCGGAGCGTGGTTTGAAGGGGCTCAGACTGCAGTCAAGGCGGTGCACACTTGCTCAGCCCTGAGTGCACTCCGCGGACCGCATGGCCGTCTGCGAAATGCGACAGGTCTCGCAACTACAGGAAGCAGCCGCCGACTCCATTTTCTCCCGTAGAAGAAGTAGCGCGCGGTGCATGCTGGGATATATGAGTGTGTGAAGCGTGCTTTTTCACGCGCTTGGTCCACGCCCCGATTTCCATGGAAACGACTGCGGTCTTCGGAACGCGTGTTAACTGCGCATGGGACAAAAAAGAAATGACGCACATGCCCTTCAAACCACGCTCCGAACTGTGCACTCTGGGAACTGGGACACGGCTTCTAATGGCAAAGAAACATGTCTGCGGCGCCATTTGCCCACAAAAATAACAGCAAAAGACCCAAACAGTTCCCCTCCTAGTAGTCATTTATTTTGGATGTTGGTAAGGTTGTTTTAGGACCATATCTGTGATCTCTGTGTCTTTGTATTATTCTTTGTCACTAATAACTCAGTATTCAAAATATTACTCCATTTTAATTACAAAAAGGGAAAATCACAACTATTTATCACAACTTTCACTTCCTCCCGCAACAAAAACCTTAAAAGCGCCGCAACTTTCTGGAGAAGTTCACGCAAATTCAGGCATTTTAGCCCGCAACAATCAAAAAATGCCCGCGAAATCCTGGGGGGTCTGATTTTCTTTGCAATAGTGTTAAGTGTCTTTTATGTCTTCATGACATAAAAAAAGTGTTACCTTTTTTATGTCATGAAGAGGGCAGATTTGAGCTGTACTTCTGTCACTACACTTGTTCATTCCGCGGTTTTTGTTGCAGCTCAGGCCTTTTTATTGATACTGTATTAAAAGTGTTTACTGACTTTGCTTTGTGTCGGTAGTTTTAAGTAATTTAAAGACATTTTTAATTGCATTCATCTGAAGTGAAGTCCGTCCACCCCCCGCCTCTGATACTCACTTGTAGTCGACCTTGAGGCTGGAGGGTTTGCGCCAGGTTCCGTAGAGGTCGTCCAGTTTACGGAAGGCGCTCTCGGTCCAGATGCAGAAGCGTCCGACATGACCTCCAGGAGCGATCCGCAGGAGGTTCAGTTTGTTCACGTTCTGCAGAGTGATGCCTGGAGGACACACACGCACATTTACCCCATGTTCAAGACATTACTACTCCATTCTCATTCAGTCAAGGCCCATGTTTGCAGTTCAGACTCGACATTTTCTTGCAATTCTCTCATCGGTTATCAGGTTTACATATACATTTGACTTCAGCCTAAACCCTTTCGCCGTGATCTCGTGAGTTTATGTCCTGCTGCTGCAAATGACTGAATAAACTGTTAATTTACCTGGAATATTTCTGAACGCTTTTGAGACTCCTGCGTCCTGGTTGTAGATGATGCATGGGCCTCTGCGCTGGATACGTCTGCGATTCCTCATCTTACCCTTACCGGCACGCATGCGCTGGGAGGCGTACACCTGGAGTTACACAAAGTATATGTTCGTGATAAAGTCCAACACCAACGGAAATGCTCAAATGCTAAAATCTTTACAAAACCCACACTTAGGTCGTTTTCACACCAGGAAAGTCCGATCGTTCACTCGCTTTGGTCCACACCAATTTTTAAATTTTTTTTATTTATTTTGATGCGGTTCACTTTCACACTGCAGTTTTTTTAATTTGTTTATTTATTTGTTTATTTACGGATCCCCATTAGTCTCTACAAACAGACTAGTCTTCCTGGGGTCCAAGTGAACCAACATCTGTAAACAAACCCCCGTGTGCTGAGGTCACGCAGACGCTGGACAGAAATGAGCCGTGTCCAAACAGGAGAATCATGGTGTTTCTGTTTTCAGTGTCGTCATAGTGATACGGTTTACTCAGTTTTTACAGTTCGCACAAATGTATGAACAGCATCGTGAGGTTTACACTATTTTACAATCAATTTACAAACGACGAAGACACAGGACAAGACGACTACGGAGGACAGAACTCATGTGAGCATCAAGTTCTGACTCTTGATCTTCACACAAAACACACAAGACAGACTCATAAGTTTCGTTTCGTCAGCCTCGGTTTCCCATAATGCTCGACATACGACGGGAGCTCGTTAAGTACAAAAAGCCAACTTGTGTGGGATGGAGTCCGGTCTGCATTCTCACCTCAAATGAATCGCACCAGAGTTCGAATGGAACCGTGCAGAGACAGAGCTTTTTAGGTGGTCTCGGTTCGCTTGTTTGCTCCAGATCGAGATTTTTGTTTTTTATTCACACCAGAACAAAAGGTCCGAATCAAAAGGAACAAACGAACTCTGGTTCATTTTAAACGAACCAAACAAGGTGTGAAAACGACCTAAAATCTGTTAAGCGTTCACCTTTTTGATGTCATTCCAGGCTTTGAGCTTCTTCAGTAGAAGCACGGCCTCCTTTGTCTTCTTATAACTCTCAACTTTGTCGTCAACCACCAGAGGAACTTCTGGGATCTCCTCGATACGATGTCCTAAAACATCAACAGCATTAACCAGAGTTCAGATTACAGGCATCACACAGCAGGGGGCAGCGTTTGCTCAGATTTAGGGTTCATCAAAAACGTGCGACAGCAAAACGACAGCAGGCAACTGTCACTGTTCACAGCCTCAGACGCAAATTACACGCATCACCGCAACACTGACCACATCTACAGGTTTAACTGGAAAATACAACTCCAGAACTGAACTGAAGAGCTCACCTTTGGACATGACGAGTGCTGGGATGGCAGAGGCGGCCAGGGCAGAGCAGATGGCGTAACGCTTCTGGGTGGTGTTGATTCTGCGGTGCCAGCGGCGCCACGTTTTGGTGGGAGCAAACATGCGCCCCCCACGACACATCTGCACCAGAGTTAAGACCACAACAAAACGGACTCCAGACAAGCTCAGAGTTGAGGTTCGACAGCCGTCTGTGCCAGTTTTTGACAGCAGGCATTCTGTCACCGGCACAGAGTCAGACGCAAATTACACCATCACAGCGTGTCAGGATTGTGTCAGAGTTTACCCTTTAAAGACGGAGATTAAGTGTAAAAGGATACGTTTCCGAAGGCTCCCTGACCAGAGCGGTGAGTACCACCTCCTCTCACACGGGGGATACGGGCCACAGCTCTTCCCGTTCCCCAGGACTCGGCGCTGGTCTGGTGACCTGGAAACAAGAGTCAGTCTGAACTGTGCAAAAGTCACATTTTAAAAAGGTTTATGTTTGCATCATGACGTACCTGCCAGCTCGCTCACAGCATAGGGCTGGCGGCTGTTCTTGCGCATGTTGGTGTGCACAAAGTTCACGACATCAGGGCGGATGGGAGCCTTGAACACAGCTGGCATCACAACATTCTTGCCTGAAGATTCTCCCTTCTCGGAATAAACCGAGATCAGGGGTCGAGCACAGGCCTGAAGGAAATGGCAGTTTTAAGATCTCAGGTGATACAGGCGGAACAGGCATTAAACTAAAGGCTGAGGCCAACATTAGTGCCATTTAGTGTAGTTTGGTCTAACTTAAAGGCTGAGGTCCATATTAGTGGGTCACTCCAGAATTGGGACATTTTACGTCCCACTCATCAAATATTAAATAATCCACATACAAAATAATAAAACTGTTTACTTGTCCTGAGAAAACTGGGGGGAAAAAATGCTTGAAAATTGTTTTTAAAATACCAAATAAATCTGGAGTTCCCCCAAAATGCCATTTTCCTCTAATGACCAAACTGAATCTCAAATAAAACAGTCGCAATAAAATTTAAGTTTCTTTTTTTGCATTTGTTTCATTTCCATCTCTTGTAACTGTGGAACATTTGTTTTAATAGACATATTTCAAATAATTATTCATGAACATGTGTCCCACAACCTGCACCAACCCTGTTACCAGAACATTTTTAGCCTGGTAGAAGAAAACAGAACCACATGATCCCCTGGACTTGTCATCAGTTTTCCAAAAGAAAGGTTTGTCTTCTCTTCTATTTTTCATATTTTTATAACATCGTTAGCCTTGACTGAATGTCTCACTGCCTCATGCAACCCTGTTATGCAAATGATCAGAAGACAATCATTTTTCCTTTACTTATTTGCATAAATAAGTTTTTCCTCTTGATTCGCAGTAACAGCTAAACAGCTTCTCCTCCTGAGATAAAGTGAACATTAGTGCAGATCTGCAACCCTGTTACTGTGATTAGAGGAAATAAACCAAATCATGTAATAAAAATTGTACCATTGAGCCGTAAGCTGAGCTAATCAAGCATTTGATAGTTTTATTATCCATTATTGATGCATATTTAGCAGAAAATCATAAAAGTGAAGGTTTATTTTTCAAGAATTCTAAAGCCAAAATGTCCAATTCTGGAATGACCATTTATTGATCCGGTCAGACAATGTTAAAGGGCCCATACTGGAATGACCCTGGTGTAATTTAGTCCAACTTAATATCGGAGCAGGCCTTTTATAGTGCACAATCCACAGGCACACCTTCACACTGAAAAGGGGCAAATACGCAGTTTATACCACAGTGACATTAAGTCGAGTTTTAATTTTTTAAAAAGCCCGTTCACAAAAAACATCAAAAACATTATAAAAACTCTTGTGTAAAAAACACGTGGAAAAGCCTCGGCTCAAAATGGCGGCGCGTGGAGCTCCGGGAGCTTCTTTAGCTCATAAACTTAATAAAATGCATCACACGTTGTAATCCTCTGAAGTGATTGTTAAATAAGACACCGCGGAACCGCCACACGCGGCATTCTGTCACTTTTAAGGAAAATATCTCACCATTTTGAGGTAAAGTTTCGGCTCGCCGGGACCGCGCTGCACTCGCTCTGGCGGCCACAGAGAAAAGGAAGTGTGTGCAGCGGCCTGAAGGCTTTATCCTTCCGCTTCCTGCGACACTTCCGCCACAAACAAACCCGTCATCTTTGTGTTTAATTCAACAAAAAGTCACAGTGAACACCAAAACCCGCGGAACATAAATATAAACCACAGATTTATGAGGTTAAAACGCCATTCAAATCTGTAAAACCTCTTTTGAACTCAGACAATCGGGACTATTTTCAGTCTGCTGGCGGAGGAAAACGTAGTCCAGTCTAATTTATTTTTATAATTTATTTTTTATTTCTTAATATTTCTCTGAATTTCACTGACGCTGTGTCCCGTTTCTCCCGTTCGAAATAATTCTTTCTTTAATTAAAAGTTTTTAAACGTTTAAGTTTGACGTTTGACCCGGTCACGTGACCCGATGACGCAGCGGGGGCGGGGCGTGCTGTGCTGTGCGCGCGCGGCTGAAACAGAATCTGAATAAAGTTTATTTACGGAACATTTTTAATGTTATTTACGGAATATTTTTAATTTTACTGACGGAACGTTTCATTTGACTGGAGCCGCGATGGGATCCAGGACACTCAGTGGTGCGAACAGGTTTAGTGACGTTCTGTGGTGAGTTTTACGTTCGTTTCCATCGTGTTAAAAACGGAAAAAAGTATTTTCCGTAACAGTTTTTACGTTTGTCGTTTTGGTGCAGGTCCATTCATGACCGAACAGACACCCCCCGTCAGTATGAGGTGGGCCCCTGTGTTCTTTATCTGCACTTTTGTTTCAGCGTTTCTGCATTAATGATCTGTTTAATGTATCTGTTTTAAAGGAGGACGTACAGATTACGAACGTGCCCGGAGAAGAAATCACTCTGATCAATCTGCTGACCAATAATCAATACATCTACATCTGTGACAGAACGGTTTGTCTCAAGGACTTCTCATAATGAGCCCTGACCTGTCCTCATGTTTCACACACAAACCCAAACACCTTGTGATGTCATCATGTGGTGATACAGGAAGTGCTCCACTGTGTTTTTAATACATACACCTTCACTAGAATGAAAAAGTAGTTGACTAGTAGTTGAAAACTCCCACTTGATGACATCACGAGGTGGAACAGAGCGTTTGGAGATGTTACAGACGAATAATAAAGAGTTCCTCAAACACTTTAACTTTTGTAACTACACTGTAATTCAGTGTTTCCCAACCTTCTTTGTCTTGTGTTCCCCTGAGCCTTTTTGTCACACCTCGCGTCCCCCTCACTCATACGTGTGGGTAATTCCCCAAAAGTAGAACGTGACACAACAGATTATTAAATGAAAATCATTTTATTTCATCTCCTTAATTTGAAAATTTAATTCTCAGACATTTTCTCTCTTTTCTTTAACTCAAATTTACTCAAATTAGAATGATGATTACAATTAAAATGTCTGCAACTGCAACATATTTTCTGTTGTCTGCTGTATCTTTATGTCTGGGACTGTGGATGGAAATTATGGGCAGAAATATGTGCCACCAGAAACTGAATTTGAATCACATAATTTGAAATTGTATTTTTTAATTTGAAATTGTATTTTTTAATTTGAAATTGTATTTTTTTAATTTGAATCATTGCATTGAAAAATTGAATCTGAATAGTACCATTTGAAATTGAATTGATTAGTTTGTAACAGGAATCTAATAAAAGCTCTCTCGAAATCTTTCTCAAAATTCAAATTCAGTTCTCAAAATTCAAATTCAGTTTACAAAATTCAAATTCAAGTTTACTGTGACAAACATCCTGGTACTTTAAGGATGAAGGAAGAGCAATCGAGCTCAGATATACAGGACTCCTCTGTCTGCTGCTTTAACTTGAATTTGAATTTTGTAAACTGAATTTGAATTTTGAGAACTGAATTTGAATTTCGAGAAAGATTTCGAGAGAGCTTTTATTAGATTCCTGTTACAAACTAATAAATTCAATTTCAAATGGTACTATTCAGATTAAATTTTTCAATGCAATGATTCAAATAAAAAAATACAATTTCAAATAAAAAAATACAATTTCAAATTATGTGATTCAAATTCAGTTTCTGGTGGCACATATTTCTGCCCATAGGAAATTAGCACTGTGCTAAATCCGGCATATTTACGTCGGTGTGTGTGACCTTATACAAATTGTGCGTTCATTAATATGCATTGTGCCTTCCAAATAAACAATTTTTTTTTTTTTAATCCAAAAAATCTCACAGCGACACTGCCGAGTACCCCCTGCAGTGTGCTCGCGTACCCCTAGGGGTACTTGTACCCCTGGTTGGGAAACACTGCTGTAATTGATTCTCTGTTTTTCCTTTAGATTCCCAAAGTTGATTGTAAATCCGAGCCTCAGGAAGCGGCAGAAACCTCAGAAACATCAGACTTTGTGAACGGCGACGACGGAGAGACCGAACGTGACGCGAGTCTTCTGAAAACTGAACCAGGACCACAGCCCCTCAGCGTCCACCAGGCCAGGTGCCTGAGGAGAAGGACCAGCTCAGACAGTAGAAAAAGAGGAAAATAATGTGGCGGGATGGACTTCTGGGGGGATTTAAGATCGTCGATAAGTTTTTCAGTTTGTATCAGACGCAACAGACAGACAGAATGGAAAAGCGTTCGGCGCCACGTTTCGATGTAAATCTCAGTTTGTTGGTCAGTTTGTGCTTTATAGGTTAGAAACAGTGGGATTTTCAGGTGTTAAAATGGCTTTGTCTCTATATGACTCACCCTCATCGTGATCGGACTCGTATTTGAGTCATTTTAAATGTGGAAATGTACGGAAGCCGACAGACGCCATATTCAAAAGCAATATTTTTTCTTCCTTGTTATCCCGAGATAACGAGATCGTGAATTCGAGATCTCGAGAAAATAACTGAAACGTGTACTGCCACGTTGTGACAGGCAGACTCAGGTTTGGTCCAGGTTTAGTCCAGGTTTGGTCCAGGTTTAGTCCAGGTTTGGTCCAGGTTTAGTCCAGGTTTGATTCAGTTTTAGTCCAGGTTTGGTCCAGGTTTAGTCCAGGTTTAGTCCAGGTTTGGTCCAGGTTTGGTCCAGGTTTAGTCCAGGTTTAGTCCAGGTTTAGTCCAGGTTTAGTCCAGGTTTAGTCCAGGTTTGGTCCAGGTTTAGTCCAGGTTTGATTCAGTTTTAGTCCAGGTTTGGTCCAGGTTTAGTCCAGGTTTGATTCAGTTTTAGTCCAGGTTTGGTCCAGGTTTAGTCCAGGTTTGGTCCAGGTTTAGTCCAGGTTTGGTCCAGGTTTAGTCCAGGTTTGGTCCAGGTTTAGTCCAGGTTTGGTCCAGGTTTGGTCCAGGTTTAGTCCAGGTTTGGTCCAGGTTTAGTCCAGGTTTGGTCCAGGTTTAGTCCAGGTTTGGTCCAGGTTTAGTCCAGGTTTGGTCCAGGTTTAGTCCAGATTTGATTCAGTTTTAGTCCAGGTTTGGTCCAGGTTTAGTCCAGGTTTGGTCCAGGTTTAGTCCAGGTTTGGTCCAGGTTTAGTCCAGGTTTAGTCCAGGTTTGGTCCAGGTTTAGTCCAGGTTTGGTCCAGGTTTAGTCCAGGTTTGGTCCAGGTTTAGTCCAGGTTTGGTCCAGGTTTAGTCCAGGTTTGATTCAGTTTTAGTCCAGGTTTGGTCCAGGTTTAGTCCAGGTTTGATTCAGTTTTAGTCCAGGTTTGGTCCAGGTTTAGTCCAGGTTTGGTCCAGGTTTAGTCCAGGTTTGGTCCAGGTTTAGTCCAGGTTTGGTCCAGGTTTAGTCCAGGTTTGGTCCAGGTTTGGTCCAGGTTTAGTCCAGGTTTGGTCCAGGTTTAGTCCAGGTTTGGTCCAGGTTTAGTCCAGGTTTGGTCCAGGTTTAGTCCAGGTTTGGTCCAGGTTTAGTCCAGATTTGATTCAGTTTTAGTCCAGGTTTGGTCCAGGTTTAGTCCAGGTTTGGTCCAGGTTTGGTCCAGGTTTAGTCCAGGTTTAGTCCAGGTTTGGTCCAGGTTTAGTCCAGGTTTGGTCCAGGTTTAGTCCAGGTTTGGTCCAGGTTTAGTCCAGGTTTGGTCCAGGTTTAGTCCAGGTTTAGTCCAGGTTTGATCTAGGTTTGGTCCAGGTTTGGTCCAGGTTTAGTCCAGGTTTGGTCCAAGTTTAGTCCAGGTTTTGTCCAGGTTTAGTCCAGGTTTAATCCAGATTTAGTCCAGGTTTGGTCCAGGTTTAGTCCAGGTTTGGTCCAGGTTTGGTCCAGGTTTAGTCCAGGTTTGGTCCAGGTTTAGTCCAGGTTTGGTCCAGGTTTAGTCCAGGTTTGGTCCAGGTTTAGTCCAGGTTTAGTCCAGGTTTGATCTAGGTTTGGTCCAGGTTTGGTCCAGGTTTAGTCCAGGTTTGGTCCAAGTTTAGTCCAGGTTTTGTCCAGGTTTAGTCCAGGTTTAATCCAGATTTAGTCCAGGTTTGGTCCAGGTTTAGTCCAGGTTTGGTCCAGGTTTAGTCCAGGTTTAGTCCAGGTTTAGTCCAGGTTTAATCCAGATTTAGTCCAGGTTTGGTCCAGGTTTAGTCCAGGTTTGGTCCAGGTTTGGTCCAGGTTTAGTCCAGGTTTTTGTCTGGCAGTCAGTCTGACTTCGGGTCTATTTCTCTTTCTGAATAGAAGTGTTTTTGGTCATTAGAATGTCTGGAATAATAATCGATCAGCTGATAAGGCAATATATTGATCAGGGGTTGACACAGGGGCAGATTGAATTACGTCTTTTAATTCGGGATAATTTCACGATTAGTCCGCGGCAACTCCGCAGAAGACTGGCCCGGCTTCGTCTTTACCGACGGAGATACGGTGTTTTCTCCAGATCCCGAAACAACAGTTTTGTTTTCTCGAGATCACAAATTAACTGTGTCGTTTTCTTGAGATCTCGAGTAAATTTTCTGGTTATTAAGGTGGAAGATGGAAAATAATCATTCTGAACATGGCCTCTGTCGGCTTCTGTGTGATGTTTTTAAATGAAACATTGGCAGAGTGCAGGTTTGACGTCTTTTAGTGTTTGTAACGTACCCGGGGAGTGCAGCTCAGTCTGGTGTAAAAGGATCTTTTATCAGATTCATTTTCACGTGGCGCCTGTTTACAGAAACGAAACTTAAGCATTCGTGTTTTAATTCTAACATCAGTGATTCTTTTTTGTATTTTTGTAGACAGCTGCTCTCCTTTTACGTCCTCGCCCAGAACCCCGGTTTGGCGTCGGAGCGTGAGCGTTCCCTGGCGCCGCTGTGGGTGCGCTGCGACATGTCCGACCCCGCGGGCACCACCTGGCTCGGCGCCGAGATGATCCGTACGGCGAGCAAAGTCACAGGCGCCAAACTTTACTCCGTCACGTGCAAAGGTACATCCGACATTTAGACTTTTCTGATGGAGTCTGTCAGACGCTTTTTCTCCATGGAAACGTTATCGCTTTGTCTGGAAAGTGTCACAGTACGGCATTAAACCTTTCTATCTCCATGGAGACCAAACCAGACCAAGTTCCAGGTCAGATCTGTGGAGAGGCGACCCCGCTCACCGTCAGAATGTCTGTTTTAGTTTTTTGAGGTATTTTTGAGCTCTAAAACCTCCTGTGATTGAATAAATGTAAAGTAGAGCTGTTTAATGTCACACTGTGGGACATTCCAGACGGAGCAGTGACGTATCCATAGAAACAAGAAAACACTGTAACCAAAAAGTTACACAGTGCAGCTTTAAACGTTAGCTCTATCAGCCTGGTCACTTGTAAACCACTTACGGGGGATGTCGCCGTACCGCATCCGCCGTACACTTCCGCTAAAAGTGAACAGGCTAATACGGCTAATATGCGCGCAGTGATACGAATCAAGTGAAAATATGTGAATGCGAATTACGCTGCTGAATTTTTACCAAGCGGAAAGGTTTCCACCCCTGTCTGGATGTCTACCCACCGTCTCCGGAAATCACTCCCAGAGAGTTTGGACCGCAAACGAGCTACGAAATGCGAGATGCGTTATTTTATTTGCCTGGAGGCACGTGAGAGTGTTTCCAGGCTCGGATGTCCTTTATCCGAGCCTCCGAATCTCTGAAACAGCAGCGGTTTTCTTTTATTTTCTGTGGAAATGTGTTTTTTTAAAGATCCATGACATGGTACTTCTTGATGCTTTTATATGGCTCCTTAATGGTTCCCTAATACTGTAAATGAATCCTTCTTCAAAATCAACACTCACTGCATGAGAAACAGAGATAAGAGTAATTTTTCTCACTCTGAACACTCCATAATGGGCGTTGTTGCTTGAATGCAAATGAGGAGAAAAAAAGCTGGCCAATAGTAGAAGGTGGGGGCGTGGCTAAACGCTCCGCTCTCGCTCTGAGCCTCAGCTGATCCATTTCCGTGTTTTTGCACGGGGGAGAGATTTGAAGCGTTCCATTGAAAAATAAACACATTTCCACAGAAAATAAAATTAAGCCACTGCTGTTCAAAGGTCCAGAGGCTCAGATAAAGGACTTCCGAGCCTAGAAACACTCGGACGTGCCTCCAGGCAAATAAAAAAACGCATTTCGCATTGTAGCGCATTCACAGTCCAAACTCTCTGGGCGGGATATACAGGGACGCTGAGCGGAGACAGAGGGAGGGGCTGGAGCTGCATTTGCCGATCTGACGTCAAAAAGGTGCCTTGTCCGAACTCGCCCGTTTCAACACTGGTTTTGTGTAACGCAGAAAAGGATCCAAATGCTCAGTTTAGACATTTCACAACTTTTAGCCATGGGGGGGGGGGCTAAACAGGGTAGGGGAGCTCACATTAACGTTCAAAAACCTCAGAAAGTGAAAATTTCATGCCATGGGACTTTTAATGGAAAGCGTCTCATATCTTCCTCTGCGCTAAAACACAGAAGTGGGTGACAGCGCACACATCGCACCGCTAATCCAGGAAACAGCGGCGTATTTGGCCACACCCCCACCCGCTGCACCGGCCTGTCTCTGTCCTCCTCATTTGCATTCAAGCAACAATGCCCAGAATAAAGTGTTTCAGAGACATATTTATGACTCTGACTGTGTTCAGGAGGCTCTCTCATGCACTGAGGCTTGATTTTGAAGAAGGATTCATTTACAGTATTAGGGAACCATTAAGGAGCCATATAAAAGCATCAACAAGTACCATGTCATGGGACCTTTAAATGTCCCGGCGAACTTAAGCGGAAATACGTTTACGAGCTACGTTACCGGAGGAGAACCGGGACCAGATCCCGATGTCAGGGGTAAGTCAGTGTTAATCTCAGGACACTGGTGAAGAGGATGACGGATTAACATTAAAAAAAGAAAAAAATGCACTATCTCTTAAATGTTTTTATTTTTGCACTGGAGTTACTGTAATGATCAAACTGATAAATGCTGGAAGTGAGATTTCAGAATGTCTCCGCTCGTTTGTTTGTTTGTTTGTTTGTTTGTAGCTCAGATCAGGTTCTGAATCTTGTATTGGTTCAGCAGTTCAGATTTGAGTCTTTTCCCAAATATTAATGCTCTTTCTTCCTATAAACACAGTCTGGACTCAGAATTCTTGTTTTTAAACACGTCTCGTTGCCTCAGAAAAATAGAAATGATGTCGTGTGTTTGATTCTAGGCGCCGCAGCAGACAAATCTCTGATGACGTTGGATGAAGTCAAACAGGAGCACAGGAAGAAGCACCACCCGACTTCAGTGAGGGCAAATTACTACTTTTATTTAAGAATGATTATTAATGGGCTATTTTCAGATTTTCTCTGTTCTAAAGTCGTTTCCTCGTCACAAACACCTGGACTTGTGTTTGTTTCATTCACATGTTTCACACACAAACCTGCAGATTTACGCAGACCGGCTGAGATAGAGTGAGGAGCTCAGTCACACGGGAGGAGCTCAGAGTAGAGCCGCCGCTCCTTCACGTGGAGAGGAGCAGCTGAGGAGTCACCGATCTCGACTGAACTAAAATCCCAATAGTCCTGGTTTAGACCAGTTTTAGTCCTGGTTCAGTCCTAGTTTAGTCCTGGTTTAGACCTGGTTTAGTCCTGGTTTAGTCCTGGTTCAGTCCTGGTTTAGTCCTGGTTTAGACCTGGTTTAGTCCTGGTTCAGTCCTGGTTTAGACCTGGTTTAGACCTGGTTTAGTCCTGGTTTAGTCCTGGTTTAGACCTGGTTTAGTCCTGATTCAGTCCTGGTTTAGACCTGGTTTAGTCCTGGTTTAGACCTGGTTTAGTCCTGGTTTAGACCTGGTTCAGTCCTGCTTTAGTCCTGGTTCAGTCCTGGTTTAGTCCTGGTTTAGTCCTGGTTTAGACCTGGTTTAGTCCTGGTTCAGTCCTGGTTTAGACCTGGTTTAGACCTGGTTTAGTCCTGGTTTAGTCCTGGTTTAGACCTGGTTTAGTCCTGATTCAGTCCTGGTTCAGTCCTGGTTCAGTCCTGGTTTAGTCCTGGTTTAGTCCTGGTTTAGACCTGGTTTAGTCTGTTCACTTGGAAACTCCCACTTGATGACATCACGAGGTGGAACAGAGCGTTTGGAGATGTTACAGACGAATAATAAAGAGTTCCTCAAACATGAGAATGAAACAAACACGACTCCAGGTGTTTGAGGAGGAACATCAGAACATCAGAACATCAGAACATCAGAACATGGCTTAAAGCTCACGGAGGTGGGTTTTGTGAGCTGTGGGTGGTTCTGGATGGTTCTGGGTGGTTCTGGGTGGTTCTGGATGGTTCTGCATGGTTCTGGGTGGTTCTGGGTGGTTCTGCATGGTTCTGGATGGTTCTGGGTGGTTCTGCATGGTTCTGGGTGGTTCTGCATGGTTCTGGATGGTTCTGCATGGTTCTGCATGGTTCTGGTTTCAGGTGGTTCTCAGAGGTAGTGCCAGGTACAGCCTGTTTGGCTCGACTGTGGTTGAAAACACCGTGATCGAGTCCCAGAGCAGCGTCACCGTGGACTTCAGATGGAGCGACGTGAGGAGAGTCCTGGAGACCCCACCGTCCTCCTCCAAAGCCACACTGGTGCGTGGGAACCAAACCTTTAAACAACATTCTCAGAGGGTGTGCTGCTAACTTTAGGCACTGCTCTGTCTGAATCTGAGATTTAACTTCATCCGGAAAGAACTGACTAAGATGAAAATGCACTCTTTAAAGGCAAATTAACGTTTTTTTTTACAATCTGAGCCTTCTTTCGGCAATAAAACGAGTAGTTTTACTCACCCATAGCATTTTTCTGTCAATTGGAGCAGTATCGCAGAACTTATGTTGAGCCGTTCTGTTCTAGTAATGATCCCGTATCCTTAACATGGTGCTGTATCATATGCTCGGGGCATTACTTTGCGGTGTCCAAATAACACAAACTTTAGCACTTTTCAAATCATAGAAGCCCGATGTCTTAATGTAAGATTTAGTTTGAAGCAAAAGTGGCCTGTAATCCGAGATTTATCCATAGTTTCGAGTAGATGAGGAGGCCAGTGCGCATGTGTGGACTGTGCTCTCAGCTCCCGGGACCCAAACATGAAACGCAAAGCTGAAAACTATGGATAAATCTCGGATTACAAGCCACTTTTGCTTCAAATGCTAACGGATACGCTACAACATAACTTTCTTCAAACAGCTCCAAATGACACGAACGTGATATGGGTGAGTCAAACGACTTGTTTTATTACCGAAAGAAGGCTCAGATTGTAAAATAACGTTACTTTTCCTTTAAAACACCCCAGGCGTGATCACTGCAAAGTGTGAAGTCAAAAGTAAAATGAGCACAGTACTTTTAGATGTGCAGATTTATTTGAAATGATTGTCTGAAAATGATTGGTGTTTATTTCCTGTGCAGAACATCCGAGTTTCCAGTGGAGACATGAGGAGCCCCATGTTTGAGGTGTTCAGGGAGCTGGAGTTTCTTCAGGTTTAAAAACACAAAAAACACACACCCCCCATGTCAATAAGTGGTTTTTGTTTTTGTTTTTTCTTCAGTTCATGGGCAGAGTAATTTTGACGTTTTGATTCTGAATTCATTTTTATTTGTGTAGAGTCTTGCAGACGGTTTAAGAACTGGAGAGATCGAATGGTTGGAGCCGGTAGAAACCACTTCTGCAGTCGAGCTGACCAAGGCCTACCTCGAAGGTGTTTTAGATTGTGTTTTATCCACATTATTACCTGGAAACTGGTGGTAACAGTGCACATGTGCTTCATTCAGAGCTTCAGGATTCTGCAAAAACCCAAGGCCAGAGCGAGAAACCAGCAAAGGTGCGTGTGGATCACAGAAACACGACGCTCCAACTGTCGCAGATGTATTTATATATGAGACACCCCAGAGCAGATTTAAACCACAAGAACAGTTCTGAATCCACAATATTCTTCAACAAAACCTGTATAAACAGCAGAATGAGACACTAGAGTCGGAGAAGTGATGAACTGAACCTTCTGTGGCTCAAATCACGTCATATTCCTAAAAGAGCGGCCCATTTCCCAGCAGTACAAAGAAAACGTGCACAGTGTTTTTTTTCCCTTTTATTTTATTACCGTACCTTTCGTACTATAAAGCGCACCTGACTATAAGCCGCACCAACCAAATTTATAAAAAAACATTATATTTGTACATATATAAGCCTCAGGTGTCCACATTATAACGTGAGATATTTACACAAAAGGTTTTTTCTATATTAAAGGTCCAGTGTGTAGGATTGGTGGTGCATAGGTGGATGGTGCTATTGCACTTCCTCTTTTGGCTACGCAGACAGCTCACGTACCCGCGCACCCGGCGCTGTGCGAGCCCTCGCCGACAACTACGGTATAAATAAAACGCGGTCCCGTTCACTGTTTTTTTTTCTTTTCTCATGAAAACACACATTCCAGATCATGTACCATGACAATCTACACATCAAATGAAACCTTACAGTCTCCTCTTTTTGACTATGCAATTCATTTCCCGGCACAACAATCACTCCCCGAGCACATGGGGCTTTTATACGGAAAAGCACAAAACGAGGTTAGCTTACCTTAGAATGCTTTGCACAGGTCAAACTCTGTATTTCACCATAAATCAGACCCCCCAGGATTTCATGGGCGTTTTTTGTGATTGTTTCGGGCTAAAATGCCTGAATTTGCGGGAGCTTTTCCAAACAGTTGTGATGAAAGTTGCGGTGCTTTTAAGGTTTTTGTTGCGATTTTGTTGCGGGAGGAAGTGAAAGTTGCGATAAATAGTTGCGATTTTCGCTTTTTGTAATTAAAATTGAGTAATATTTTGAATACTGAGTTATTACTGACAAAGAATAATACAAAGACACACAATCTTTTGCTGTTATTTTTGTGGGCAAATGGCACCGCAGACATGTTTCTTTGCCATTAGAAGCCGTGTCTCAGTTCCCAGAGTACACAGTTCGGAGTGTGGTTTGAAGGGCATGTGTGTCACACATTTCGCCAGAACACCGGTGCGACGACTGCTGTCCCACTTCTTTTTTGTCCCATGCGCAGTTAACACGCGGTCCGAAGACCGCAGTCGTTAAGCGGTCCGCGGACTGCAGTCGGGGCTGAGCAAGTGTGCACCTCCTTGACTGCAGTCTGAGCCCCCTTCGGGCCGCGCTCCGAGCTGTGCGCTCTGGGAACTGGGACACGGCCGCAGTTTCGTTTCGTCACACGGAAGTAAAGCAGAATGTTACGGCTTCCAAACTCAAACCTTTTAGCCGCCGAGAATATGAGGTTGGGTCCTGTGGCTCGCAGATTTGTGACGCGCACAGAGGAGGCTGTGGTGACAGATACACTGAGATCCAGATATGTTTTGTGCATTTATTACAAAAAGAGCGCACACAGCTATGACAGCGCAGCAGGATGAAATGGAACTCATGAAAACAGCAGGATGAACAGATTAACGTGAAAGATGAATGAATGGTTTGCGGCTACACCCCAACCCTGACTCTCTCCTCTGTGTGACAGGTGAGCGCGCGCTTTTACACGCACACACTTCCGTACGTGCACACACCCACACTCACGTGACCCACCGCCTCTGCCGCACACACACAAACGCACAGTGCACCTCATCTCAGGTATGTCTCCTACACAGAAGGAAGTTGGTCGGAGTTCAATACGTCGCTGATGATTGGTCAAAATTAGGAAAAGTTGCGGTGATTGGTCAAAATTGCAACACCGCCCTGAATTCACGGGGATTGGCTGAAGTTGCGTTGAAGTTGCAAATCGCAACATCGCGAATTCCTGGAGGGTCTGATAAACTTGGTCTCAATCTGTCCGTAAGGATCCAGCGAATAAAATCCAGTAAAACAGTTTAGTCCAAAACACGTGTTAGATCCATTACGACGTGTGATCCGGCAGCATGCTTGTGTTGTTTACCCAAAACCACGAGCCTTGCCGAAGGCGGAGCCCAAATGTCCTTCTGCGGCTCTCGTATTCAAAATGGCTGCCTCTGCATGGGGAAGATCCCCCTTTTATGTGACTATATCTAAGTCCAAAAGAATACTTTGATTTCATGATGGAAGTGAAAAGGCTTGGAAAACAATGTATTTTTGAATGGGCATCTTCAATTTCGGTAATTAACAGGTAAAAATCTTACACTCTGTCACTTTAATTAACGTAAATACCGGTAAATTTTAATAGCGCCTACGGCAGAAACACGACCGTAAAACAGCTGTAAAATGTCCAGCCTGTCGCCTCATGCCAGCACAGAACCGCAGAACAAAATACCAAAACAGCGGCTCCACACACAAAGCACATCAGGAAACAGCGGCAGACGTCAGCATTAAACAACTGCAGGAAAATCATGGAAATCAATGCTCAACCCAGACAGAATTCAAAACAAAAAGTGTCTTACTTTCATGCGAAGTGCGATCCACAACCCGCGAGTCCCCAACCCGATCGATAACGTCGTCTGTGTCCAGGTTCCGCACATTTTTCGCCCCCGACAGCAGCGCTCTCTTCAGTTTTTCCCTCTTTTTCTCCACTCCCCCTTGTGTCGTTTAAAGTGCCTCCTCCTCCATTCATTTGACTAAACTATAATGCGAAGTATCCGAGCGTCCGTCTGTCTCTTCTACTTTGACGAACTTCACCACACGACCACAATCTTCACCGTTCTCTTCACTTTCATGAGAAACACAACTAGTGCCGTGACTGGTCAGTTCTCCGGCCGTGGGAATTTCCCATAAGGCAGTGCTTTACTTCAGCTGTCGCAAACGAATACAAAATACAGATATATTTGTTTTATTTCAAACTGTGCACATTTTTAACATCGTAGGAAGAAATATCCTCATACACATGATCAGGGTGTCATATATCTGTAGTGTAAGTGTGTAAATACTGAACGGGTCCTTTCACTTACAGAAATAGAGCGGAAAACGCCGACACGGCAGTGGAGCTCGGTTTACGCACTACATTCACTGTCCTGATAAAGAATTACTCCAAACATAAGCCGCACCTGATTATAAGCCGCAGGGTCCGAAGTGTGAGGAAAAAGTAGCGTCTTATAGTCCGGAAAGTCCGGTATGTTTTGTCTCCTTTTTGGTCAGTGTGGTTTATTCTTTTGTCATTTTTGCAGGGATGAAAGAGTTCCGCTTTTTAGCGGATCTCCGCTTTTTTTTAAGCCGCGTGGTAATTTTATTAATTTTATTTTATAAAATTTTATTTTTTCCAAATACGTTGAAATTTTGGGTGTGCATTATATATGTATAATTGTGTTTAGGGTTGCCAACCGTCCGTTGAAAAATGTAATCGTCCCGTATTCAGAAACAAAAGTACATGTCTCGTATTAAACTTGTACATGTGTGCGGGGTGAGCTTGTGTGCTCTTCTGGTGCTGCGGACACCGCACGGCCCGAGCTGCACCGCGAGTGCGCCGCGAGTGCGCTCTCTCGGCTCCTTATCAGACTTTGATGTCGAAATCGGGGTCAGTGCCGTGTTTTGGTAGCAACTTTCAAATAAAAACCACTACAATTGTTTAAAAATGTGTTTTATTGCTATTTATTAAAGTTTTGCCCCCCCCCCCTTTCCGCTTTTTTCATCCCTGTTTTTGTGAAATATTCATGTTGATTATTTGAATTTGTCGCGTCGCTGTGATGCACGTCGCTTTATCAAACAGAATAAACCAGGACTAAACCAGGTCTAAACCAGGACTAAACCAGGACTAAACCAGAACTAAACCAGAACTAAACCAGAACTAAACCAGGACTAAACCAGGACTAAACCAGAACTAAACCAGGACTAAACCAGAACTAAACCAGAACTAAACCAGGACTAAACCAGGACTAAACCAGAACTAAACCAGAACTAAACCAGAACTAAACCAGAACTAAACCAGGACTAAACCAGGACTAAACCAGAACTAAACCAGAACTAAACCAGAACTAAACCAGGACTAAACCAGGACTAAACCAGAACTAAACCAGGACTAAACCAGGACTAAACCAGGACTAAACCAGAACTAAACCAGGACTAAACCAGAACTAAACCAGGACTAAATCAGGTCTAAACCAGAACTAAACCAGGACTAAACCAGGACTAAACCAGGACTAAACCAGAACTAAACCAGAACTAAACCAGGACTAAACCAGAACTAAACCAGGACTAAACCAGGACTAAACCAGGACTAAACCAGGACTAAACCAGAACTAAACCAGGACTAAACCAGGACTAAACCAGGACTAAACCAGAACTAAACCAGGACTAAACCAGAACTAAACCAGGACTAAACCAGGACTAAACCAGGACTAAACCAGGACTAAACCAGGACTAAACCAGAACTAAACCAGGACTAAACCAGAACTAAACCAGGACTAAACCAGGTCTAAACCAGGACTAAACCAGGACTAAACCAGGACTAAACCAGGACTGAACCAGGACTAAACCAGGACTAAAGCAGGTCTAAACCAGGACTAAACCAGGACTAAACCAGAACTAAACCAGGACTAAACCAGGACTAAACCAGGACTGAACCAGGACTGAACCAGGACTAAACCAGGTCTAAACCAGGACTAAACCAGGACTAAACCAGGACTAAACCAGGACTAAACCAGGTCTAAACCAGGACTAAACCAGGACTAAACCAGGTCTAAACCAGGACTAAACCAGGACTAAACCAGGTCTAAACCAGGACTAAACCAGGACTAAACCAGGACTAAACCAGGACTAAACCAGGTCTAAACCAGGACTAAACCAGGTCTAAACCAGGACTAAACCAGGACTAAACCAGGACTAAACCAGGTCTAAACCAGGACTAAACCAGAACTAAACCAGGACTAAACCAGAACTAAACCAGGACTAAAGCAGGTCTAAACCAGGACTAAACCAGGACTAAACCAGAACTAAACCAGGACTAAACCAGGACTAAACCAGGACTAAACCAGGTCTAAACCAGGACTAAACCAGGACTAAACCAGGACTAAACCAGGACTAAACCAGAACTAAACCAGAACTAAACCAGGACTAAACCAGGACTAAACCAGGACTAAACCAGGACTAAACCAGGACTAAACCAGGTCTAAACCAGGACTAAACCAGGACTAAACCAGGACTGAACCAGGACTGAACCAGGACTAAACCAGGACTAAACCAGGTCTAAACCAGGACTAAACCAGGTCTAAACCAGGACTAAACCAGAACTAAACCAGGACTAAACCAGAACTAAACCAGGTCTAAACCAGAACTAAACCAGGACTAAACCAGGACTAAACCAGAACTAAACCAGGTCTAAACCAGGACTAAACCAGGACTAAACCAGGTCTAAACCAGGACTAAACCAGGTCTAAGCCAGGTCTAAGCCAGGACTAAACCAGGACTAAACCAGGACTAAACCAGAACTAAACCAGGTCTAAACCAGAACTAAACCAGGACTAAACCAGGACTAAACCAGGACTAAACCAGAACTAAACCAGGACTAAACCAGAACTAAACCAGGACTAAAGCAGGTCTAAACCAGAACTAAACCAGGACTAAACCAGAACTAAACCAGGACTAAACCAGAACTAAACCAGAACTAAACCAGGTCTAAACCAGGTCTAAACCAGGACTAAACCAGGACTAAACCAGGACTAAACCAGGACTGAACCAGGACTAAACCAGGACTAAACCAGGACTAAACCAGGACTAAACCAGGACTAAACCAGGTCTAAACCAGGACTAAACCAGGACTAAACCAGAACTAAACCAGGTCTAAACCGGGGGGGCGCCGTGACTTTCCGCTTTTTTCATGATTGGCCACTTTCATCCCTGTTTTTGTGAAATATTCGTGTTGATGATTTGAATTTGTCGTGTCGCTGTGATGCACGTCGCTTTATCAAACAGAATGTGAATAAATAACAAAAATAAAATGTGCACACAAGAACTCCTGAGCCCCTGTTCCATTTGTCAGTGAAGAGTAAATGAGTGTAATGAGTGTGGGACAGGGTTAACACTCACACTCGTTTGTGTGTCCAGGCCTCAGATGGTCCGTCTGAGGAGGACACGCCTCAAACCTTCACGTCTCTGCTGGAGAGAGGAGACCTGGACTTCATCGAGCAGCTGTGGGTCAGGCTCAGGAAGAGTAAGACCAGAGTTTTCGTTTATTTTTTACAATTAAACTCAAACGCTGCATTCAAGTTTTTATAGAATTCTACAAGATTTACTTCAAAGTTCCACATAGAGCAAAACGGACTCTTGAGCTTTAAGTCCTGTTCTGATGTTCTGATGTTCTGATGTTCCTCAAACACCTGGAGTCGTGTTTGTTTCATTCTCATGTTTGAGGAACTCTTTATTATTCGTCTGTAACATCTCCAAAGCTCCAAACGCTCTGTTCCACCTCGTGATGTCATCAAGTGAACAGTGAACTTTTACCTTTAGTTCAGTCGAGATCGGCGACTCCAGGACTGAAATGATCCAGATGATTCTAGTGAAGGTGTGTGGAGTTTAAAAACACAGTGGAGCACTTCCTGTATCACCACATGATGACATCACCAGGTGGAACAGGAGTGTTTTCAGTTTGGGTTTGTGTGTGAAACATGAGAATGAAACAAACACGACTCCAGGTGTGACGAGGAAACGACTTTAGGACGGAGCAGAAAAAAGTGTGTTCTGTGTGAGATATTGATCTTGATATTGATATTGATATTGATATTGATATTGATAGATATAAATAAAATATAAATTCCTAATTTCCGTTTTTCAGGTGTGACGTCGTACCAGGACATTGGAGACAGTTTGAAGCTCGTCCTCGATGGTTTAAGATACGGAGACCTCAAACCATGGGTGAATATACAAATGCAAAGTTACACTTTTATTTAAAGGTGCATTGTGTAACTTTTCTGGTACTTGTTTCTATGGAGATGTCACTGCTCTGCCTGGAATGTTCCACAGTGTGACATTAAACAGCTTTATTTTACTTTTATTCAATCCCAGGTGGTTTTAGAGCTCAAAAATACCTAGAAAAACAAAAACAGACATTCTGCGGGGCGGCCGCTCCACAGATCTGACCTGGAACTTGGTCTGCTTTGGTCTGCATGAAGATAGAAAGGGTTAATGCCATACTCTGGAACATTCCAGACAAGCAATAAAAGCATCTCCACGGAGAAAAGCGTGTGACGGACCCTGGTGTTGGTGCGTTTGGACAAAGGTGTGGTGTTGTTTCAGGTCCACAGGGACAGCAGCAGCAGCCTCAGTAAACTCATCCTGCAGTCGTACCAGCAGAAGATGGAGCCGGTGCTCCTGTCGGGACTCACCCCAGTCCAGATGCTCCTGGAGATGGGTCTGGACAAGATGAGGAAGGACTACATCAACTACCTCATCGGTAAAACCACAAACTTCAACTACCTCATCGGTAAAACCACAAACTTCAACTACCTCATCGGTAAAACCACAAACTTCCACAAACGGCTGAGGTTAAAGAAGACTTCCGACCCCTGTGGACTCTTCTGTGACATTTTACATCTCAAACCAGGACTAAACCAGGACTAAACCAGGTCTAAACCAGGACTAAACCAGGACTAAACCAGGTCTAAACCAGGACTAAACCAGGACTAAACCAGGTCTAAACCAGGACTAAACCAGGTCTAAACCAGGTCTAAACCAGGTCTAAACCAGGTCTAGACCAGGACTAAACCAGGTCTAAACCAGGATTAAACCAGGTCTAAACCAGGTCTAGACCAGGTCTAAACCAGGACTAAACCAGGACTAAACCAGGACTAAACCAGGACTAAACCAGGTCTAAACCAGGACTAAACCAGGACTAAACCAGGTCTAAACCAGGACTAAACCAGGACTAAACCAGGTCTAAACCAGGACTAAACCAGGTCTAAACCAGGTCTAAACCAGGTCTAAACCAGGTCTAGACCAGGACTAAACCAGGTCTAAACCAGGATTAAACCAGGTCTAAACCAGGTCTAGACCAGGTCTAAACCAGGACTAAACCAGGACTAAACCAGGACTAAACCAGGACTAAACCAGGTCTAAACCAGGTCTAAACCAGGACTAAACCAGGTCTAAACCAGGATTAAACCAGGTCTAAACCAGGTCTAGACCAGGTCTAAACCAGGACTAAACCAGGACTAAACCAGGACTAAACCAGGACTAAACCAGGTCTAAACCAGGTCTAAACCAGGACTAAACCAGGTCTAAACCAGGATTAAACCAGGACTAAACCAGGTCTAGACCAGGACTAAACCAGGACTAAACCAGGACTAAACCAGGACTAGACCAGGACTAAACCAGGACTAAACCAGGACTAAACCAGGACTAGACCAGGACTAAACCAGGACTAAACCAGGACTAAACCAGGACTAAACCAGGACTAGACCAGGACTAAACCAGGACTAAACCAGGACTAAACCAGGACTAGACCAGGACTAAACCAGGACTAAACCAGGACTAAACCAGGACAGAACGGAGCTGGAGTTTTTATATTTGTGTATCTGCAGTGATTGTGACGTCTTTGTTTTTACAGGTGAAGAATTAACGACCTTAAATCATTTGGTATGTACGTTCTAACTTCACTGGAGAGTTTGTAGATGTTTAAATGTTTAAAACCAGTTGTGAGGTTCTTTCAAATGCAAATGTGCTGAAGGTTTATTCACTCTGGATGGTTTATGAACGAGGAGGGTTGTTTGACATTCCAGTGACATATGGATCATTTGTTCGGACAGCATTATTTCCTGAGCGCGGAGGTGGATCTGCAGGAGCAGGTGGTCAGGCTGAGGAAACTCCACCACCTGCTGGAGATGTTGGGGACCTGCACCACGTTCCTGGGGCTGCCGTATCACCGCCTCTTCCTCCTGACACAGTGAGCTCCGACTCCAGCATAACTCCGGGTTCTTCTCTTCTAAAACGTGAACGTTGTGCGTTTTCTCCTTCAGATCCTGTCTGCAGCATTACAAAACCAACCCGCACGACGAAAACTACAACTTTACACTGCCCATCCAGCCCACGCTCATCAGCCACTTCTACCACAAGTGAGTTCTGGACACCAAATCTTTCAGTTTAGGACAAGATTCGGAACGGAGGGAGCACAAGTTTTGAAGAAATATATATATATATATGTAATTATGTTTTAAATGTCCAATATCACACAGAAGTGACTCTGAGCTTTAAAGGGATATGCCACCCCCAGGTCAAACTTGGGCATCTCCCCACAGTCCAGAGACTAAAATAAGTGGTGGAAAGTGTTTTCCTGCTCACCCAGCCATTGTCCGAGTCTGTCGCCACTGACCGCCGCGGTATCTGCAGCTCCTCCGCCTTAGACTGGAGTCTAAGGAAAATAGTTCCCACCCAAAATGACCAAGTCAAGCTCTCCGTGTTGATTTGCACATTTATTTGCACTCGATATGAATGCGCACTACACACAAAGTAATTGGGAAACGCATCGAGCAAATTAATTCCTTTTGGCCGAAATCTTTCTCTGGCGACGTTAGACTCCAGTCTAAGGCGGAGGAGCAGCAGATACCGCGGCGGTCAGTGCTGACAGACTCGGACAATGGCTGGGTGAGCAGGAAAACGCTTTCCACCACTTATTTTAGTCTCTGGACTGTGGGGAGATGCCCAAATTTGACCTGGGGGATATGCCACCCCCAGGTCAAATTTGGGCATCTCCCTTTCAAGGAAAAGTCACGTTTTTTACAATCTGAGCCTTATTTCGGTAATAAAACAAGTAGTTTTACTCACCCATAGCACTTTGGTGTCATGTGGAGAACTTCCAGAGATGTTTTAGATTTGCGATTGTTAGGGATTTTTCCTAATAAACATCAACGAAATGGAACAAATGAGAAAACAGACACAGAAGTATTATACTCGTTAACGAGGGAGAATGAGGTGTAGCATGTGTTAAGCAGAGCCGCCTCTGCCTCCTTCCAGGCCACACACTCAAATCTCAAAGAATACCTCCTCGTCCTTCCTTTTATTTAGGATCACATAGGCACGGAAATTTCCCAGTTTCAAAGCACAAAGTCTTCAACAATTTAATCTGTACCATACATACATCACTAATCAGCAGTTGCTTTGATTGTTTGTCTAAGCGAAGTTAATCAGTCTTTGTCCTTTGTCCCATCCTGTGGTTTCACAATAGGAGAT
>JAVJIX010000082.1:835000-975000 GCA_036785185.1 Paratrypauchen microcephalus
AGTCGCTCGGTCGCACGAGTCGCTCGGTCGCACGAGTCGCTCGGTCGCACGAGTCGCTCGGTCGCACGAGTCGCACGAGTCGCTCGGCCGCACGAGTCGCTCGGCCGCACGAGTCGCTCGGTCTCACGAGTCGCTCGGTCGCACGAGTCGCTCGGTCGCACGAGTCGCTCGGTCGCACGAGTCGCTCGGTCTCACGAGTCGCACGAGTCGCTCGGCCGCACGAGTCGCTCGGCCGCACGAGTCGCTCGGCCGCACGGTCGCACGAGTCGCTCGGTCTCACGAGTCGCTCGGTCGCACGAGTCGCTCGGTCCCACGAGTCGCTCGGTCTCACGAGTCGCTCGGTCGCTCGAGTCGCTCGGTCTCACGAGTCGCTCGATCGCACGAGTCGCTCGGTCGCACGAGTCGCTCGGTCCCACGAGTCGCTCGGTCGCACGAGTCGCTCGGTCTCACGAGTCGCTCGGTCGCACGAGTCGCTCGGTCGCACGAGTCGCTCGGTCCCACGAGTCGCTCGGTCGCACGAGTCGCTCGGTCTCACGAGTCGCTCGGTCGCTCGAGTCGCCCGGTCGCACGAGTCGCCCGGTCGCACGAGTCGCTCGGTCTCACGAGTCGCACGAGTCTCACGAGTCGCACGAGTCGCTCGGTCTCACGAGTCGCACGAGTCGCTCGGTCGCACGAGTCGCTCGGTCGCACGAGTCGCTCGGTCGCACGAGTCGCTCAGTCTCACCTCTCTCTGGTTGGGGAAGCCGTTGGAGCTGATGATGCGTTTGTAGAACTGAACCGAGGCTTTGGGATATCGAGCTTTGTTTTTGTTTCTGAAGTCGACGTAGAAAAGACCAAACCTCTCAGTGAAACCTTCATCCCACTCAAACTTGTCCAGCAGAGACCAGGCCGTGTACCCCTTCACGTTCACTCCGTCTTTGATGGCTGCGGACATCGTGAACACATCGTGAATATTTAAATACAGTTTTATGTTTTTTATATAAAACTCGGTGAATCGTCTGTTTCACCTTTGAGCATCTCGTTGATGTAGTCTTTAAAATACTGAATTCTCCATTCGTCGCACAGTTCCGTGCACTGCATCTTCTCTGAGACGCCGTTCTCCGTCACAAAGATGGCGGGGTTTCCGTACTGACTCTGAGCGACCAGGAGTTTGAGTTCATTACAATTATGTACGATATATAAACGAGTATATTCATGATATTCTGACCTTGATGAAGTTCAGCAGGCGTCTGAAGCCCCAGGGCACCGAGTAGAGCCACTCAGAGCCGGGGTCAGGCCAGCGCGGGTCCACCAGCTCCGCCAGGTTACGGTCCAGGAAGTAACTGCTGTCGCCGCGGTAACTGCCGCCGCTCGGCGGGGGGTGGTTCTTGTGAGTGACGTACCGTGTGGTGAAGTGACCGATGCCCAGGAAATCACAGCTGCCCTTTATGTAGCTCCTCTCCTGAGGTGAGAAGGTCGGGAGGCGAGAAGATCCAAGGCCCTGCTGAACGCTCTTCCTGCCTGAACACGAGAAAACCCACACAACTTAGAACCAGGTACACAACACACAGACACGACACACAACACACAGACACACAACACACACACTAAACTCACACACTCAGACGCTGCAGCTACAGTAAATTCTTCATTTCTTTATTACAATAAAAATCTGCATTTTCCTCATTTTTATTGAGCTGTTTTCACCTGGATTAAATCATTACGGAACATCACACTGAGTTCATGAGTGAAATGTGTCACCATGGTAACGGCTGAACGTTCCACCACAGAAGTCCATGCAGCACATTTTGAATCTTTGGACAGATTTACCGATAAAGTCCTTCATGACCTGGGGGTAGTCTCCGTGGAAGACGGGCGTGGCGAACCATCCGAAATAGAACTGCACGAACCTCTCGGCCGCCTCGATGTCCTTCTGGTTCGTGATGTCCACAGGCTCGCCCCAGTCTCCAGAGAGCGAGATCCCGACCAGACCTGATCAATCACACCAGACCTGATCACACCTGATCAATCACACCACACCTGATCACACACACCAGACCTGATCACACACACCAGACCTGATCAATCACACCAGACCTGATCAATCACACCAGACCTGATCACACCTGATCACACCTGATCAATCACACCACACCTGATCACACACACCAGACCTGATCAATCACACCAGACCTGATCAATCACACCAGACCTGATCACACACACTTCTATCACTCGGTACTTTGGTTTGTTTGGTTCGTCAGTTCGTTTGGTCCGTCGGTTCGTTTGGTTCGTCGGTTCGTTTGGTTCATTTGGTTCGTCGGTTCGTTTGGTTCGTCGGTCCGTTTGGTTCGTCGGTCCGTTTGGTTCGTCGGTCCGTTTGGTTCGTCGGTTCGTTTGGTTCGTCGGTTCGTTTGGTCCGTCGGTTCGTTTGGTCCGTCGGTTCGTTTGGTTCGTCGGTCCGTTTGGTTCGTCGGTCCGTTTGGTTCGTCGGTTCGTTTGGTTCTTCGGTCCGTTTGGTTCGTTGGTCCGTTTGGTTCGTCGGTCCGTTTGGTTCGTCGGTCCGTTTGGTTCGTCGGTGCGTTTGGTTCGTCGGTCCGTTTGGTTCGTCGGTTCGTTTGGTTCGTCGGTCCGTTTGGTTCGTCGGTCCGTTTGGTTCGTCGGTCCGTTTGGTTCGTCGGTCCGTTTGGTTCGTCGGTGCGTTTGGTTCGTCGGTCCGTTTGGTTCGTCGGTTCGTTTGGTTCGTCGGTTCGTTTGGTTCGTCGGTCCGTTTGGTTCGTCGGTCCGTTTGGTTCGTCGGTCCGTTTGGTTCGTCGGTCCGTTTGGTTCGTCGGTCCGTTTGGTTCGTCGGTGCGTTTGGTTCGTAGGTCCGTTTGGTTCGTAGGTCCGTTTGGTTCGTCGGTTCGTTTGGTTCGTCGGTTCGTTTGGTTCGTCGGTCCGTTTGGTTCGTCGGTCCGTTTGGTTCGTCGGTCCGTTTGGTTCGTCGGTCCGTTTGGTTCGTTTACTGACCTTTCTGTTTGTGTCTCCACTGTGTGTCGTACGTGTGCCAGACTTTGGCGTGAGCCTGAGGACATTTCAAATATAAACGTGAGCTCCAGACTGACCTGGACGACCGTTTAAAGTGCACGTGACAGGTTTGCAGGTTTTTGGTGGGATTGTACCTACAGCCAATATTTTTAAAAAGAACAAAAATACAGGAAGTAGCAGTGAGTCTAAGTCCCTCTACCTATGACGTCATCAACATGGAAAACTCCAACCAAACTGCAGAGGCAATTTATGCACAAGGAAGACATTTTTCTGAAACCTTAAACCTTAACCTTGGCTAGAATGAAGTAAATGTGTAAAAAAGTCGACCAGGTACAATCCACGGCAAAGGAGAACTTCAGTTTGTCGACTGGACAAACGTTTATTTGGTGGAATCTGTTTCTTCTGCTTCTTCAGGTCTGGTCAGACGCTGGTGGACACTGCCTTTATCTGCCTGAAGGGGGCGCTCAGTACACTGAAATGACTCTAAGACTAGTTCAAGTATGTCGGGGTCTTGTTCACGAGTGAGGGGAGGATGGAGCGTGAGATTGACAGGTGGATCGGTGCAGCGTCGGCAGTGATGCGGTCGCTGTACCGGACCGTTGTGGTGAAGAGGGAGCTGAGCCTAAAGGCAAAGCTCTCGATTTACCGTCGATCTACGTTCCTCCCCTCACCTATGGTCATGAGCTCTGGGTAATGACCGAAAGGACGAGATCGCCGATACAAGCGGCCGAAATGAGTTTCCTCCGCAGAGTGGCTGGACGCACCCTTAGAGATAGGGTGAGGAGCTCAGTCACACAGGAGGAGCTCAGAGTAGAGCCGCTGCTCCTCCACGTGGAGAGGTGCAGCTGAGGAGGCTCGGGTGTCTGTTCCGGACGCCTCCTGGACTCCTCCCTCTGGAGGTGTTCCGGGCACATCCCACTCAGAGGAGGCCCCGGGGAAGACCCAGGACACGCTGGAGGGACTATGTCTCCCGGCTGGCCTGGGAACGCCTTAGGGTCGTCCCGGAGGAGCTGGAGGAAGTGTCCGGGATGAAGGAGGTCTGGGAGTCCCTGTTTAGACTGTTGCCCCCACGACCCGGCCCGATAAGAGGAAGAACATGGATGGATGGACTCTGAGACTACCACACCTACTTGTTTACAGTTTGTTTTAAAGTATTTTCATTGTAGTGAGCGCCCCCTTCAGGCAGATACAGGCAGTGTCCACCAGCGTCTGACCAGAACTGAAGAAGCAGCTTGGATGAAGTGAGAAAAGGATTCCACTAAATAAACTTTGTCCAGTTGACAAATTGAATTTCTCCTTTTGCCAATTTGTCAACTGGACGAAGGTTTTTTGGTTCATTTCAGACAAACTCAATTTCTCCTTTGCCCCAGAAGGAAGTAAATGAGTCATTCCAGAATTGGAGGACATTTTATGTCCCACCCATCAAATATTAAATAATCCACATACAAAATACTAAAACATACAGTTTCTGAGTGAATTTACTTAGACCAAATCTAATTGGTCTAATATCAAATAAGTCTGGAGTTCCCCCAAAATGTAATTTTCCTCTTGTCCCGCCTCCTCTAATGACCAAACTGAATCTCAACTAAACCAGTTAAAATTGAATTGAAATTTCTTGTTTTTTGTATAATTTGTTTCATTTCCATCTCTTGTAACTGTGGAACATTTGTTTTAATAGAAATAATATTTCTAATAATAATTATTATTCATGGAACATGTGTCCCACAACCTGCACCAACCCTGTTACCAGAACATTTTTAGTCTGGTAGAAGAAGAAGAAAACAGTGAACCACATGATCCCCTGGACTTGACATCATCAAACAGTTTTCCAAAAGAATGGGCAGAGCAAAGGTTTATCTTCTATTTTTCATATTTTTATAACATCGTTAGTCTTGACTGAATGTCTCACTCTGCCTCATGAACCCCGTTATGCAAATGAGCAGAATAAGACAATTATTATTATTTTTCCTTTACTTATTTGCATAAATAAGTTTTTCCTCTTCATTAGCAGTAACAGCTAAACAGCTTCTGCTCCTGAGATAAAGTGAACATTAGTGCGGATCTGCAACCCTGTTACCTGCAACCCTGTTACCTGCAACCCTGTTACCTGCAACCCTGTTACTGTGATTAGAGGAAATACAGAAATAAACCAAATAAATCATGGAGTAAAATTTTTACCATTGATAGTTCAGTCCTGGTTAATCCAGGCCTAAACCAGGACTAAACTAGGACTAAACCAGATCTAAACCAGGACTAAACCAGGATTAAACCAGGACTGAACCAGGACTAAACCAGGTCTAAACCCGGACTAAACCAGGTCTAAACCAGGACTAAACCAGGTCTAAACCAGGACTAAACCAGGATTAAACCAGGACTAAACCAGGACTAAACCAGAATTAACCAGGACTGAACTAGGACTAAACCAGGACTAAACCAGGATTAACCAGGTCTAAACCAGGATTAACCAGGACTGAACTAGGACTAAACCAGGACTAAACCAGGATTAAACCAGGATTAACCAGGACTGAACTAGGACTAAACCAGGACTAAACCAGGATTAAACCAGGATTAACCAGGACTGAACTAGGATTGAACTAGAACTAAACCAGGACTAAACCAGGACTAAACTAGGACTAATAATAAATCAATAAAGAAACCAAATAAATCATGGAGTAAAATTTTTACCATTGATCCGTAAGCTGAGCTAATCAAGCATTTTAAAGCCAAAATGTCCTCGAATTCTGGAATGAGCCAAATGTATTTTTATGAGTCTAATCAGAAATATTGTGTAATAAAAAAGGTTTTGTTTTCATTATGGTTGTTCGTCTGTGTTCAGGAAATATAATGATAAACTTGATGAAAATGTAAACACTGTGAGACAAATTAGGCAGGATTTGTTATAAAAATGGTAAATATAATTCTAGGCGTAATAAGGATGTTTCAGTGAACGTGTTTCCAGTGTTTTTCGTGACCTTTATGATGTGGTGTGCAGCTCTGTATGCCCCGGTGCCCTTCAGCTTCAGTCCTGGGGCATGTTCTCCCGTCTCGTACCCCTCCACAGCTACAGACTGAAGGAAAACACCAGGATGAAAAAGTGATGTTCACGAGTGAGATTCAGAGGAACATCAGAACACGACTGAAACCGACTGAAAGCTCCTCACACAAACCCACCCAGAGCTTCACGTTCTGATGTTCTGATGTTCCTCAAACACCTGGAGTCGTGTTTGTTTCATTCTCATGTTTGAGGAACTCTTTATTATTCGTCTGTAACATCTCCAAAGCTCCAAACGCTCTGTTCCACCTCGTGATGTCATCAAGTGAACAGTGAACTTTTCCCTTTAGTTCAGTCGAAATCGGCGACTCCAGGACTGAACCAGGACTAAACCAGGATTAAACCAGGATTAACCAGGATTAAACCAGGACTAAACCAGGACTAAACCAGGATTAACCAGGACTAAACCAGGATTAACCAGGACTAAACCAGGACTAAACCAGGATTAAACCAGGACTAAACCAGGATTAACCAGGACTGAACCAGGACTAAACCAGGACTGAACCAGGATTAAACCAGGACTAAACCAGGATTAAACCAGGACTAAACCAGGATTAAACCAGGATTAACCAGGACTGAACCAGGACTAAACCAGGACTAAACCAGGATTAAACCAGGACTAAACCAGGACTAAACCAGGATTAACCAGGACTGAACCAAGTCTAAACCAGGACTAAACCAGGATTAAACCAGGACTAAACCAGGATTAACCAGGACTGAACCAGGACTAAACCAGGATTAAACCAGGACTAAACCAGGACTAAACCAGGACTAAACCAGGACTAAACCAGGATTAACCAGGACTGAACCAAGTCTAAACCAGGATTAACCAGGACTGAACTAGGACTAAACCAGGACTAAACCAGGACTAAACCAGGATTAACCAGGACTGAACCAAGTCTAAACCAGGATTAACCAGGACTAAACCAGGTCTAAACCAGGACTAAACCAGGTCTAAACCAGGACTAAACCAGGATTAAACGGACTAAACCAGGTCCAAACCAGGACTGAACTAGGATTGAACTAGGACTAAACTGGGTCTAAACCAGGACTGAAATGATCCAGATGATTCTAGTGAAGGTGTGTGGAGTTTAAAAACACAGTGGAGCACTTCCTGTATCACCACATGATGACATCACGAGGTGGAACAGAGTGTTTTCAGTCTGAGAGAAGAACCTCACCCACGGGTTGCTGAAGGTGATCCAGTACTTCACTCGATTTCCAAATTTTTCGAAACACAAATTAGCGAAGTCGTTAAAGTGGTTGATGATGCTGATGTTCTGCCACCCGCCGTACTTCTCCTGCAGAACCTGGAACGCACACGTTAAAGGTGATTGGTTTGTGAGTGCAGAAGGACGTTCCTGATTGGACGAAGCTCAGACCTGCGGCAGGTCCCAGTGGTACAGCGTGACGACGGGCGTGATGTCGTTCTCCAGCAGCGCGTCCAGCAGCTCGTCGTAATACCGGATCCCTCTGTCATTCACGTGATCCGCTTCAAGAAGATCAGAACAACACTTTCAAGGAATATTAAAGTTTTTTTACAATCTGAGCCTTATTTCGGTAATAAAACAAGTTGTTTTACCCATAGCACTTTGGTGTCATATGGAGCACTTCCAGAGATGTTTTAGTTTAGCGATATCCGTAACGCGAGTTCTCGGGGCGGCGATTGCAGTCACCAAATAACACAAACTTTATCACTTTTCAAATCATAGAAGCTCAATGTCTTAGTCTACACTTTAGTTTGAGTCAAAAGTGGCCTGTAATCTGAGATTTAGCCATAGTTTGGACACATGGCAGAAGATTGGGACTTTGAGGCTGAAGAGGACTTATCAGACCCTCCAGGAATTCGCGATGTTGCGATTTGCAACTTCAACGCAACTTCAGCCAATCCCCGTGAATTCAGGGCGGTGTTGCAATTTTGACCAATCACCGCAACTTTTCCACAATTTTTACTCATTCTGACCAATCATTGGTGACGTATTGAACGCCGACCAACTTCCTTCTGTCTTACTTCCGTGTGACAAAACGAAACTGCGGCCGTGTCCCAGTTCCCAGAGCGCACAGCTCGGAGCGCGGCCCGAAGGGGGCTCAGACTGCAGTCAAGGAGGTGCACACTTGCTCAGCCCCGACTGCAGTCCGCAGACCGCTTAACAACTGCGGTGTTCGGACCGCGTGTTAACTGCGCATGGGACAAAAAAGAAGTGGGACAGCAGTCGTCGCGCCGGTGTTCTGTCGAAATGTGTGACGCACATGCCCTTCGGGCCACGCTCAGAGCCGCGCACTCTGGGAACTGGGACACGGCTTCTAATGGCAAAGAAACATGTCTGCGGCGCCATTTGCCCACAAAAATAACAGCAAAAGACCCAAACAGTTCCCCTCCTAGTAGTCATTTATTTTGGATGTTGGTAAGGTTGTTTTAGGACCATATCTGTGATCTCTGTGTCTTTGTATTATTCTTTGTCAGTAATAACTCAGTATTCAAAATATTACTCCATTTTAATTACAAAAAGGGAAAATCACAACTATTTATCGCAACTTTCACTTCCTCCCGCAACAAAATCGCAACAAAAACCTTAAAAGCGCCGCAACTTTCATCACAACTTTTTGGAAAAGCTCCCGCAAATTCAGGCATTTTAGCCCGAAACAATCACAAAAAATGCCCGTGAAATCCTGGGGGGTCTGACTTCTGGAGGACTGAGGACTGAAGAGGAGTATACGGATGAGGAGACAGAATGGAACAGAAAGAATGAAGCGGAGACAGTTTTAGGAGCAGCAGAGAACAGCCATCGGTTTCACATCACTTCTCAGAATCGTGCGCTGAATCCGCTGGACTTCTTTCTTTTCCTTTGCTGGTAAAAAATGGTCCTGACTGAAGTGGGTCCTGCAAACACGATGGTCCAAACGTCTTACAGCTTTGCCTTTCATGTTTGGGTCCCGAGAGCTGAGAGCGAAATCAGCTGTGACTGAGCACATGCGACTGTCCTCCTCATCTACTCCAAACTATGGATAAATCTCAGATTAGAGGCACTTTTGACTCAAACTAAAGTGTAGACTAAGACATTGAGCTTCTATGATTTGAAAAGTGCTAAAGTTTGTGTTATTTGGAGATGCAAACATGTGCCCCGAGAACTCACGTTATGGATATCGCTAAACTAAAACATCTACGAAACTGCTCCATATGACACCAAAGTGTCTATGGGCGAGTAAAACAACTTGTTTTACTACAGAAATAAGGCTCAGATTGTAAAAAAAGGTGAAAGTTCCTCTCTACGCTTCGTCCTTCAGTTCTCCAGAAGCAGCTGAAGGTCAAAGTTCAGTGGAACACCAAACTGGGATTAGTCTATTCTGCACGATTTTGGAAATGAGAAAAACTGACGTGTTTCCAGGAATAACAAAGGAACTCTTCAAACAGAATGTCATTTTCAGAATGTCATTTTCAACATGAAAGAACAGTATTTTCTTTAATATCATCGTGTGCTCTTGTACTCGTTCTGATCCAAATTAAATAAAGGTGATTCTCTCATTACTTGTTAAAGATTCCTCCTCATGAGCTCAGGAGGGCAGGAGGAGGGTCACCTGTGCTCATGACCCAGAGGACGAGATCGCCGACACAAGCGGCACAAATCCTCCACAGAGGCTGGACGCTCCCTCAGAGACAGAGTGAGGAGTAGACCTGGTTTAGTCCTGGTTTAGACCTGATCTAGTCCTGGTTTAGTCCTGGTTTAGTCCTGATCTAGTCCTGGTTTAGTCCCAGTTTAGACCTGATCTAGTCCTGGTTTAGTCCCAGTTTAGACCTGATCTAGTCCTGGTTTAGTCCTGGTTTAGTCCCAGTTTAGACCTGATCTAGTCCTGGTTTAGACCTGGTTTAGTCCCAGTTTAGACCTGGTTTAGTCCTGGTTTAGTCCCAGTTTAGACCTGATCTAGTCCTGGTTTAGTCCCAGTTTAGACCTGATCTAGTCCTGGTTTAGACCTGGTTTAGTCCCAGTTTAGACCTGATCTAGTCCTGGTTTAGTCCTGGTTTAGTCCCAGTTTAGACCTGATCTAGTCCTGGTTTAGTCCCAGTTTAGACCTGATCTAGTCCTGGTTTAGTCCCAGTTTAGATCTGATCTAGTCCCAGTTTAGACCTTATCTAGTCCTGGTTTAGTCCCAGTTTAGTCCCAGTTTAGACCTGATCTAGTCCTGGTTTAGACCTCTTTTAGTCCCAGTTTAGACCTGATCTAGTCCTGGTTTAGTCCCACTTTAGACCTGATCTAGTCCTGGTTTAGTCCCAGTTTAGACCTGATCTAGTCCTGGTTTAGACCTCTTTTAGTCCCAGTTTAGACCTGATCTAGTCCTGGTTTAGTCCCACTTTAGACCTTATCTAGTCCTGGTTTAGTCCCAGTTTAGTCCCAGTTTAGACCTGATCTAGTCCTGGTTTAGACCTCTTTTAGTCCCAGTTTAGACCTGATCTAGTCCTGGTTTAGTCCCAGTTTAGACCTGATCTAGTCCTGGTTTAGTCCCACTTTAGACCTGATCTAGTCCTGGTTTAGTCCCAGTTTAGACCTGATCTAGTCCTGGTTTAGTCCTGGTTTAGTCCCAGTTTAGACCTGATCTAGTCCTGGTTTAGTCCCAGTTTAGACCTGATCTAGTCCTGGTTTAGTCCTGGTTTAGTCCCAGTTTAGACCTGATCTAGTCCTGGTTTAGACCTGGTTTAGTCCCAGTTTAGACCTGATCTAGTCCTGGTTTAGACCTGGTTTAGTCCCAGTTTAGACCTGATCTAGTCCTGGTTTAGTCCCAGTTTAGACCTGATCTAGTCCTGGTTTAGACCTCTTTTAGTCCCAGTTTAGACCTGATCTAGTCCTGGTTTAGTCCCAGTTTAGACCTGATCTAGTCCTGGTTTAGACCTGGTTTAGTCCCAGTTTAGACCTGATCTAGTCCTGGTTTAGTCCCAGTTTAGACCTGATCTAGTCCTGGTTTAGTCCTGGTTTAGTCCCAGTTTAGACCTGATCTAGTCCTGGTTTAGACCTGGTTTAGTCCCAGTTTAGACCTGATCTAGTCCTGGTTTAGACCTGGTTTAGTCCCAGTTTAGACCTGATCTAGTCCTGGTCTAGTCCTGGTTTAGTCCCAGTTTAGACCTGATCTAGTCCTGGTTTAGTCCCAGTTTAGACCTGATCTAGTCCTGGTTTAGTCCTGGTTTAATCCAAGTTTAGTCCTGGTTTAGTCCCAGTTTAGACCTGATCTAGTCCTGGTTTAGTCCCAGTTTAGACCTGATCTAGTCCTAGTTTAGTCCTGGTTAAGTCCTGGTTTAGTCCCAGTTTAGACCTGGTTTAGTCCTGGTTAAGTCCTGGTTTAGTCCTGGTTTAGTCCCAGTTTAGACCTGATCTAGTCCTAGTTTAGTCCTGGTTAAGTCCTGGTTTAGTCCCAGTTTAGACCTGATCTAGTCCTGGTTTAGTCCTGGTTTAGTCCTGGTTTAGTCCTGGTTTAGTCCTGGTTTAGTCCTGGTTTAGTCCTGGTTTAGTCCTGGTTTAGTCCTGGTTTAGTCCCAGTTTAGACCTGATCTAGTCCTGGTTAAGTCCTGGTTTAGTCCTGGTTTAGTCCTGGTCTGGCTCGGGCGTCTGTTCCGGATGCCTCTGTTCCGGGCACGTCCCACGGGGACGAGGCCCCGGGGAAGACCCAGGACACGCTGGAGGGACTATGTCTCCCGGCTGGCCTGGGAACTCCTTGGGGTCCCCCCGGAGGAGCTGGAGGAAGTGTCCGGGGTGAAGGAGGTCTGGGAGTCTCTGTTTAGACTGTTGCCCCGGCGACCCGGTTCCGGATAAGAGGAAGAACATGGATGGATGGAGATTCATCCTTTTCCAATATGTAATTATTATGTCATTATTTCAGTCTGATCAGATTCGTTATGAAGTCGTCCGTCACTCTGAGGAAGTCCGCAGGGAGCAGTCCAAACTGTCAGGAACCTAAAAACATCATTATTTAGTACTGTCACTGTGACACTTCTAGTGGAGGGTCCACCACCTGCCTGTCTCCATGGAAACGTTATTCCTTTGTGTAGAACAGACCTGGTGTGGCACAAACTCTGACCTTCACCTGAACACTGACATGTGCAGGTCTGCCACGCTCGCCCAGGTCTGCCACACCCGCCCGGGTCTGCCACGCCCGCCCGGGTCTGCCACGCCCGCCCGGGTCTGCCACGCTCGCCCGGGTCTGCCACGCTCGCCCGGGTCTGCCACGCCCGCCCGGGTCTGCCACACTCGCCCGGGTCTGCCACGCCCGCCCGGGTCTGCCACGCTCGCCCGGGTCTGCCACGCTCGCCCGGGTCTGCCACGCCCGCCCGGGTCTGCCACACTCGCCCGGGTCTGCCACGCCCGCCCGGGTCTGCCACGCCCGCCCGGGTCTGCCACACCCGCCCGGGTCTGCCACACCCGCCCGGGTCTGCCACACTCGCCCGGGTCTGCCACGCCCGCCCGGGTCTGCCACGCCCGCCCGGGTCTGCCACGCCCGCCCGGGTCTGCCACGCCCGCCCAGGTCTGCCACGCCCGCCCAGGTCTGCCACGCCCGCCCAGGTCTGCCACACCCGCCCAGGTCTGCTCTAGAATGTTCCACAGTGTAGATTAAACCCGTCAGCACTGCGCTACATGACAGGTCAGATCTGTGGAGAGGCATTCCTACTCACACAAGGAACAACACAAACACCACAAGCGCTCTGTGGATGTGTTTAATGTCAGAAAGTTACGCAGTGCAGCTTTAAGTTCTACACATCAGCCGCACCCCCTCCCGCTGTGAGGCCTCGCCCCTCCTGCTGTGAGGCCGCGCCCCTCCCGCTGTGAGGCCGCGCCCCTCCCGCTGTGAGGCCGCGCCCCTCCCGCTGTGAGGCCGCGCCCCTCCCGCTGTGAGGCCGCGCCCCTCCCGCTGTGAGGCCATACCCCTCCCGCTGTGAGGCCATACCCCTCCCGCTGTGAGGCCATACCCCTCCCGCTGTGAGGCCGCGCCCCTCCCGCTGTGAGGCGACCTTCATACAGATAATCCCACACTCACTCTTGACCCCTGTGGGGATGAGGCGGGGCCACGAGATGGAGAACCTGTAATGACTCAGCTTCAGCTCCTTCATCAGAGCGACGTCCTCCTGAGGACACAAGGACAGAGGACACAAGGACAGAGGACACAAGGACAGAGGACACGAGGACAGAGGACACAAGGACAGAGGACACGAGGACAGAGGACACGAGGGCAGAGGACACGAGGACAGAGGACACAAGGACAGAGGACACGAGGGCAGAGGACACGAGGACAGAGGACACGAGGGCAGAGGACACGAGGGCAGAGGACACGAGGGCAGAGGACACGAGGGCAGAGGACACGAGGGCAGAGGACACGAGGGCAGAGGACACAAGGGCAGAGGACACAAGGACAGAGGACACAAGGACAGAGGACACGAGGACAGAGGACACAAGGGCAGAGGACACGAGGGCAGAGGACACAAGGGCAGAGGACACAAGGACAGAGGACACAAGGGCAGAGGACACGAGGGCAGAGGACACAAGGGCAGAGGACACGAGGGCAGAGGACACGAGGGCAGAGGACACGAGGGCAGAGGACACGAGGGCAGAGGACACGAGGGGAGAGGACACAAGGGCAGAGGACACGAGGGCAGAGGACACGAGGGCAGAGGACACGAGGGCAGAGGACACGAGGACAGAGGACACAAGGACAGAGGACATAAGGACAGAGGACACGAGGGCAGAGGACACGAGGACAGAGGACAGAAGGACAGAGGACACGAGGGCAGAGGACACAAGGACAGAGGACACGAGGACAGAGGACACAAGGGCAGAGGACACGAGGGCAGAGGACACGAGGGCAGAGGACATGAGGACAGAGGACACAAGGACAGAGGACATAAGGACAGAGGACACAAGGGCAGAGGACACAAGGGCAGAGGACACGAGGACAGAGGACACAAGGACAGAGGACACAAGGACAGAGGACATAAGGACAGAGGACACAAGGGCAGAGGACACGAGGGCAGAGGACACGAGGGCAGAGGACATGAGGACAGAGGACACAAGGACAGAGGACATAAGGACAGAGGACACAAGGACAGAGGACACAAGGGCAGAGGACACAAGGGCAGAGGACACAAGGACAGAGGACATAAGGACAGAGGACACAAGGGCAGAGGACACAAGGGCAGAGGACACAAGGGTAGAGGACACGAGGACAGAGGACACGAGGACAGAGGACAGAAGGACAGAGGACACAAGGGCAGAGGACACGAGGGCAGAGGACACAAGGACAGAGGACATGAGGACAGAGGACACAAGGGCAGAGGACACGAGGGCAGAGGACACGAGGGCAGAGGACATGAGGACAGAGGACACAAGGACAGAGGACACAAGGGCAGAGGACACAAGGGCAGAGGACACAAGGGCAGAGGACATAAGGACAGAGGACACAAGGGCAGAGGACACAAGGGCAGAGGACAGAGGACACGAGGACAGAAGGACAGAGGACACAAGGGCAGAGGACACAAGGGCAGAGGACACAAGGGCAGAGGACATAAGGACAGAGGACACAAGGGCAGAGGACACAAGGGCAGAGGACAGAGGACACGAGGACAGAAGGACAGAGGACACAAGGGCAGAGGACACGAGGGCAGAGGACACAAGGGCAGAGGACACAAGGGCAGAGGACACAAGGACAGAGGACATAAGGACAGAGGACACGAGGACAGAGGACACAAGGACAGAGGACACGAGGGCAGAGGACACAAGGACAGAGGACATGAGGACAGAGGACACAAGGGCAGAGGACACAAGGGCAGAGGACACGAGGGCAGAGGACACAAGGACAGAGGACACGAGGACAGAGGACACGAGGGCAGAGGACACAAGGGCAGAGGACACAAGGACAGAGGACATGAGGGCAGAGGACATAAGGACAGAGGACACGAGGACAGAGGACACAAGGACAGAGGACACGAGGACAGAGGACACAAGGACACAGTGAAATGAGCTTCACAGGATTTGGAAACACGACATTTTATACAATATTGATCCAGCTGCTGTCATGATGCTAACTGTAGGCACTACTCTGTCAGATACCGATATTTATTTATTTTTAATTCTGAGATCACATTTTATACAGACTGAAAATCATGCAAAATTATCTCTTCTTTTATTTTCAAAACGTGTTTTGACTCCTGATTTTTTTTTTTTTTCAATTTCAATTTTTTTTAAATAGTGTAACATTGTGTTCTGCGTCCTGATTGGCTAAGGGACCTTTGCCCATTGATGTTATAGATGAGGGGGGGGGGGGGGGGGGGGGGCAGACTGGAACTAAA
The DNA here is from genome assembly GCA_036785185.1 of Paratrypauchen microcephalus. Classification (NCBI taxonomy): domain Eukaryota; kingdom Metazoa; phylum Chordata; class Actinopteri; order Gobiiformes; family Gobiidae; genus Paratrypauchen; species Paratrypauchen microcephalus. Next base: position 850,381 of record JAVJIX010000082.1, read on the forward strand.
CCAGGTCTAAACCAGGATTAAACCAGGTCTGAACCAGGATTAAACCAGGTCTGAACCAGGATTAAACCAGGTCTAAACCAGGATTAAACCAGGTCTGAACCAGGATTAAACCAGGTCTGAACCAGGATTAAACCAGGTCTAAACCAGGATTAAACCAGGTCTAAACCAGGATTAAACCAGGTCTGAACCAGGATTAAACCAGGTCTAAACCAGGATTAAACCAGGTCTGAACCAGGATTAAACCAGGTCTAAACCAGGATTAAACCAGGTCTGAACCAGGATTAAACCAGGTCTAAACCAGGATTAAACCAGGTCTAAACCAGGATTAAACCAGGTCTAAACCAGGATTAAACCAGGTCTGAACCAGGATTAAACCAGGACTAAACCAGGATTAAACCAGGTCTGAACCAGGATTAAACCAGGTCTGAACCAGGATTAAACCAGGTCTGAACCAGGATTAAACCAGGTCTGAACCAGGATTAAACCAGGTCTAAACCAGGATTAAACCAGGTCTAAACCAGGATTAAACCAGGTCTGAACCAGGATTAAACCAGGTCTGAACCAGGATTAAACCAGGTCTAAACCAGGATTAAACCAGGTCTGAACCAGGTCTAAACCAGGATTAAACCAGGTCTAAACCAGGATTAAACCAGGTCTAAACCAGGATTAAACCAGGTCTAAACCAGGATTAAACCAGGTCTGAACCAGGATTAAACCAGGTCTAAACCAGGATTAAACCAGGTCTAAACCAGGATTAAACCGTCCTGAGGAGGAGGACACGGTTTGGACGGGTCTCGTGCCCCCCCCCGCTTCATTATTAATACATTTTGTTGAAAATCTACAAAGTTTGAGTGTTTAAACGAGACAGAAATGTGAGAAAACGTTAATCTGAGGGATTATTGTACTGACAAATATCGGCCCACTTTTACACATCGGGCCGATACCGATATGTTAACATTTTGGCAATACCAATGTTAATGCCGATATATGGTGCATCCCTATTTTTAATATTGATCCTTTATGCTTTTTGCTGTCATGATGCTAACTGTAGGCACTACTCTGTCAGAAGCTCATCTGAATCCCTCACACAGTGTAACACACTGAGCTCAAAACTGACACACACCTGACAAATGTGCTCTTAAGTCTGGTTTTCTGTGTGCGTCATGTATCCATGGAAAGCGCAGAACGTTCCACCACAGAGACACATGCAGATCCTTCAGTACCTTGACTTTGTAGTAGCCTTCACAAGACGAATCCCCAGTCTGGTTGTGTTGGATTTTGCCGTTCTTGTGGGAGAACACGTCCCAGATGCTGAGGCCTTTTCCGTCTTTGTCCCAGGCTCCTTCGGTTTGATACGCCGAGCTGCCGGCTCCCCACGAAAACCCTGAACACAGTTTTAAAAAGAAACGGCTCGAATGTTATCAATAAAAAAGGGGCAGTTCAAATGAATATGTATGTGTACAGAGTTCTTGGGTCTGGTCATTTATGGAGATGATCAGGTTCAACGTTTGTCACTTTATTTTATGTCTTCTTCTTGTCAACGTCGAGCTGGAGGTTGGGATGTACCATACATCGGCATTAACACCAGTATCGGCCCGATGTGTAAAAGTGGGCCGATATTAATGACCGATATTTGTCAGTACAGTAACGATCCTCCAATTAAAGGAAAAGTAAAGTTTTTTACAATTTGAGCCTTATTCCGGTAATAAAACAAGTTGTTTTACTCACCCATAGCACTTTGGTGTCATATGGAGCACTTCCGGAGATGTTTTAGATTTGCGTTAGCCTAGTGCAGTGCTTCTCAATTATTTTCTGTGACGCCCCCCCTAGGAAGAAGAAAAAATGTCACGCCCCCCTTCCTGCGCGCGACTATAAATAGTATTATTTGTCTAGAAAATTGTTATTAGAACACCACTGTATCCTTTTATTAACATTATAAACAAAAAAAAAGAAAGAAACTTACAACAAAGACTGCACTGAGGACTCAAATATTAATGTGTTTTTAATGCAGCTTTGCGCACATTTGTTTACGTTTTACAGAAATGAAACTTAAAACCACCTCATTTGCATAAGCTAAAAGCACTGAAAAAAAAACACGCTCTCTCCTTGTGCCACTGATGCATCAGCATCTGTCGGACTAAAGGACACGACTCAGTGGAATATACGTGTTTTTTCTGTGACAGAGGATGTTCTGTTAATGGTGAGACTGTGCGTAAATCGCATGTGAGAACGCCACTGCCAACTACTGTTGTTGATGTGCAATTACACTTAGTTCTAGTACAGTACAGCAAAAAAACATGTTTCCCAGGGTCATACGCGCCCCCCCTGGCATCACGCCACGCCCCCCCAGGGGGGCTGCCCCACTATTTGAGAAGCACTGGCCTAGCGCGACTTCTAGCCATAGCTCGGGGCATATAATATATTCCCCGAGCATGTTATGCCCCGTGCGGTCTCCAAATAACACAAACTTTCGCACTTTTCAAATCATAGAAGCTCGATGTCTTAGTCTACGATTTCGTTTGAAGCAAAAGTGGCCTGTAATCCCAGATTTATCCACAGTTTACAGCTTTGCGTGTCATCGTTGCGTTTGGGTCCCGGAAGCTGAGAGCGAAATAAGCTGTGAATCTCACATGCGCCCTGGCGTCCTCATCTACTCGAAACTATGGCTAAATCTCGGATTACAGGCCACTTTTGCTTCAAACGAAATCGTAGACTAAGACATCGGGCTTCTATGATTTGAAAAGTGCTAAAGTTTGTGTTATTTGGAGACCGCAAAGTAATGCCCCGAGCACTCAAGTTAACGGATACGCTACAACATAACTTCTACGAAACTGCTCAAAATGACACCAAAGTGCTATGGGTGAGTAAAACTACTTGTTTTATTGCCGAAAGAAGGCTCAGATTGTAAAAAAACGTTACTTTTCCTTTAAGAAGTTGCTTACTTCACAAAAGTCCACAGCTTCACGGTGAATTGTGACGGTTATGATCCCCACCGCAGAGATTCGGACAGCGTGAACAATACATAAAGTTCTATCTGAACACAGAGAACATTACAAACAGGAGGAACGGGGCGAGTACCAGTTGGAAAAGTGCCGTAATAGAAGGCTCCGTGCTGTTTGGTGTTTGTCCAGTCGAAGTCCTGAGCCTCAGACAGACGCAGCACCAACACAAACACATGACCCCAGGCCAACGCCGAGGGGCCCCACATCCTCAGAGAGCGCCGACGCCAACACACCTGCAGAGACAGAACCGCCGTCACACCATACTCTGCAGTCCCTGGGGTTCTAACAGGAGGCACTGCTCTGTCAGAAGCTCTCTTACACTTTAAAGTGACAGTGTTTTTTTTATGTTAATCTGTATGTGTTTCCTTCTAAAAGTTCTGTGTGTTGACACCGGTTTACCTCTGACAGTCTCAGCTGATCCCGGGTCAGCTCGCTTTCTGGAGCCCACGTAAGTAGGTCCGGTAACTTCCCTGGAACATGAAATAAAACTTGTTTTTCTTCTCAAAACAAAACATGTCCGAAAGGTGATATATTGTACATTTACATTTATTCTTTGTTTTTATTTTTATAATTACGAGGGTCATTCAAAAACAGGGCTCTCAAGTTTTGAAGATTGGTAGGAGTGAGATTTCCAAGGAGCCGGGGGGGGGGGGCTGAAAACGCGCGTTGCCTGCATTAACTTACCGATTTTCTGAACAGCAGTAGTCGAGTTGTAAAATGAAACCGGGGGATGGTGAAATTTTTCATTTATGTGACATATTTTCTGGCTTAGTCTTGGTTTAGACCTGGTTTAGTTTTAGTTTAGTCTTGGTTTAGACCCGGTTTAGTCCTGGTTTAGATCTGGTTTAGTCCTGGTTTAGACCTGGCTTAGTCCTGGTTTAGACCTGGTTTAGTCCTGGTTTAGACCTGGTTTAGATCTGGTTTAGTCCTGGTTTAGACCTGGTTTAGACCTGGTTTAGACCTGGTTTAGTCCTGGTTTAGTCCTGGTTTAGACCTGGTTTAGTCCTGGTTTAGACCTGGTTTAGACCTGGTTTAGACCTGGTTTAGACCTGGTTTAGTCCTGGTTTAGACCTGGTTTAGACCTGGTTTAGACCTGGTTTAGTCCTGGTTTAGACCTGGTTTAGTCCTGGTTTAGACCTGGTTTAGACCTGGTTTAGACCTGGTTTAGTCCTGGTTTAGACCTGGTTTAGACCTGGTTTAGACCTGGTTTAGTCCTGGTTTAGACCTGGTTTAGTCCTGGTTTAGACCTGGTTTAGACCTGGTTTAGACCTGGTTTAGTCCTGGTTTAGACCTGGTTTAGACCTGGTTTAGTCCTGGTTTAGAACTGGTTTAGACCTGGTTTAGACCTGGTTTAGTCCTGGTTTAGACCTGGTTTAGTCCTGGTTTAGACCTGGTTTAGACCTGGTTTAGACCTGGTTTAGTCCTGGTTTAGACCTGGTTTAGTCCTGGTTTAGACCTGGTTTAGACCTGGTTTAGACCTGGTTTAGTCCTGGTTTAGACCTGGTTTAGACCTGGTTTAGTCCTGGTTTAGTGACGAAATAGATGCAATAGTAACAATTATTTTTCTACATAACATCCACCTAAGTCAATACACGTCTGAAAAGATGTTTCCACCGTCTAAACCAGGACTAAACCAGGACTAAACCAGGACTAAACCAAGTCTAAACCAGGTCTAAACCAGGACTAAACCAGGACTAAACCAGGTCTAAACCAGGTCTAAACCAGGACTAAACCAGGACTAAACCAGGACTAAACCAGGTCTAAACCAGGACTAAACCAGGACTAAACCAGGTCTAAACCAGGACTAAACCAGGTCTAAACCAGGACTAAACCAGGACTAAACCAGGTCTAAACCAGGACTAAACCAGGACTAAACCAGGACTAAACCAGGACTGAACCAGGTCTAAACCAGGTCTAAACCAGGTCTAAACCAGGACTACACCAGGACTAAACCAGGTCTAAACCAGGACTAAATCAGGACTAAACCAGGTCTAAACCAGGACTACACCAGGACTAAACCAGGTCTAAACCAGGACTAAACCAGGTCTAAACCAGGACTAAACCAGGTCTAAACCAGGTCTAAACCAGGACTAAACCAGGACTAAACCAGGACTAAACCAGGACTAAACCAAGTCTAAACCAGGTCTAAACCAGGACTAAACCAGGACTAAACCAGGTCTAAACCAGGTCTAAACCAGGACTAAACCAGGACTAAACCAGGACTAAACCAGGTCTAAACCAGGACTAAACCAGGACTAAACCAGGTCTAAACCAGGACTAAACCAGGTCTAAACCAGGACTAAACCAGGACTAAACCAGGTCTAAACCAGGACTAAACCAGGACTAAACCAGGACTAAACCAGGACTGAACCAGGTCTAAACCAGGTCTAAACCAGGTCTAAACCAGGACTACACCAGGACTAAACCAGGTCTAAACCAGGACTAAATCAGGACTAAACCAGGTCTAAACCAGGACTACACCAGGACTAAACCAGGTCTAAACCAGGACTAAACCAGGTCTAAACCAGGACTAAACCAGGACTAAACCAGGTCTAAACCAGGACTAAACCAGGACTAAACCAGGACTAAACCAGGACTGAACCAGGTCTAAACCAGGTCTAAACCAGGTCTAAACCAGGACTAAACCAGGACTAAACCAGGTCTAAACCAGGACTAAACCAGGACTAAACCAGGACTGAACCAGGTCTAAACCAGGTCTAAACCAGGACTACACCAGGACTAAACCAGGTCTAAACCAGGACTAAATCAGGACTAAACCAGGTCTAAACCAGGACTACACCAGGACTAAACCAGGTCTAAACCAGGACTAAACCAGGTCTAAACCAGGACTACACCAGGACTAAACCAGGTCTAAACCAGGACTAAACCAGGTCTAAACCAGGACTAAACCAGGACTAAACCAGGTCTAAACCAGGACTAAACCAGGACTAAACCAGGACTAAATCAGGACTAAACCAGGTCTAAACCAGGACTAAACCAGGACAGAAATGATTCTAGTGAAGGTGTGTGGAGTTTAAAAACACAGTGGAGCACTTCCTGTACCACCACATGATGACATCACGAGGTGGAATAGAGTGTTTTCAGTCTGAGGGACGAACTCGTGTTAAATCTGCAGGTTTGTGTGTGAAACGTGTGAATGAAACAAAAGATTACGGGACGTTAGCGTTTATTACAAACCAAAAACTCCTTAAATTACCTGAAATAAATGAAACTTAAACTCAGAAAGCCTGTCGTTTCACCTTTACCATTGTTTTGAATTATTTTACTGAATAAATTCAGTTTTGGTAAAACCTCACTCTCTCTTTACTTAATAATAACACAGAACTTACAGCTTCTGTAAACGACGACATTTACGGATTTCAGCGTAGAATAAAATAACCAGAGTCGACTTCAAACTTTTGTATGGGCAGAAATATGTGCCACCAGAAACTGAATTTGAATCACATAAATTGAAATAGTATTTTTAAATTTGAAATTGTATTTTTTAATTTGAGTCATTGCATTGAAAAATTGAATCTGAATAGTACCATTTGAAATTGAATGTATTAGTTTGTAACAGGAATCTAATAAAAGCTCTCTCGAAATCGTTCTCGAAATTCAAATTCAGTTCTCAAAATTCAAATTCAGTTTACAAAATTCAAATTCAAGTTTACTGTGACAAACATCCTGGTACTTTAAGGATGAAGGAAGAGCAATCGAGCTCAGATATACAGGACTCCTCTGTCTGCTGCTTTAACTTGAATTAGAATTTTGTGAACTGAATTTGAATTTTGAGAACTGAATTTGAATTTGAGAAAGATTTCGAGAGAGCTTTTATTAGATTCCTGTTACAAACTAATACATTCAATTTCAAATGGTACTATTCAGATTCAATTTTTCAATGCAGTGATTCAAATTAAAAAATACAATTTCAAATTTAAAAATACTATTTCAAATTTAAAAATACAATTTCAAATTTTGTGATTCAAATTCAGTTTCTGGTGGCACATATTTCTGCCCATACTTTTGGCCCTCCACAATATTTTCTGCTTCTCATTTGGCCCCTGGGGGAAAATAATTGCCCCCCCCCCCCCCGATTTAAACTAAAAAACGAAGCCCAAAGTGTGTGTGGTGTGGAGCTCCACGTACCTGTGCAGAGGTGTGTGTTGGGGCCTGTGCAGAGCGAGTGTGTGCAGAGGTGTGTGTTGGGGCCTGTGCAGAGCGAGTGTGTGCAGAGGTGTGTGTTCACACTGAGTTCACAAACATGAGCGTGTCCATTGTGTGTGGCTGCGGTGAGGCGGAGCCGCTGCTGCTGTGAGGCCCACGCCTTTGTTCTTCTGCCTGAAAATGCTGAACAGGGCACGGACCAAAATTGATTGCTTGGCATTATTCATTTAGCACCGAGCTCCCGTCGACAAGTAAGACACACAATAATAGAAAAACAACAAAAACATTTATTTAGTCGTTTGCACGTTCAATATTTAACTCACATTTACACCCTGAAAGTGTCGCACGAACTAAAGATCTACAGAACATGAACTGTTCCTCCTCACCTGGAGTCGTGTTTGTTTCATTCTCATGTTTGAGGAACTCTTTATTATTCGTCTGTAACATCTCCAAAGCTCCAAACGCTCTGTTCCACCTCGTGATGTCATCAAGTGAACAGTGAACTTTTACCTTTAGTTCAGTCGAGATCGGCGACTCCAGGACTAAACCAGGTCTGAACTAGGACTAAACCAGGACTAAACCAGGACTAAACCAGGACTAAACCAGGTCTAAACCAGGACTAAACCAGGTCTAAACCAGGACTAAACAAGGTCTAAACCAGGACTAAACCAGGACTAAACCAGGACTAAACCAGAACTAAACCAGGTCTAAACTACAGATGGAAATTAGCATTCTGCTAAATCTGGTGCAGCCATCTTTTTAATGTACCTGCACATTGTCCTTCAAATAAACAAGTAAATAAATAAACCAGGTCTAAACCAGGACTAGACCAGGACTAAACAAGGACTAAACCAGGTCTAGACCAGGACTAAACCAGGTCTGAACTAGGACTAAACCAGGACTAGACCAGGACTAAACAAGGACTAAACCAGGTCTAAACCAGGACTAGACCAGGACTAAACAAGGACTAAACCAGGTCTAGACCAGGACTAAACCAGGTCTGAACTAGGACTAACTCCAGGACTAAACCAGGACTAAACCAGGACTAAACCAGGACTAAACCAGAACTAAACCAGGTCTAAACTACAGATGGAAATTAGCATTCTGCTAAATCTGGTGCAGCCATCTTTTTAATGTACCTGCACATTGTCCTTCAAATAAACAAGTAAATAAATAAACCAGGACTAAACCAGGACTAAACCAGGTCTAAACCAGGACTAGACCAGGACTAAACAAGGACTAAACCAGGTCTAAACCAGGACTAGACCAGGACTAAACAAGGACTAAACCAGGACTAACTCCAGGACTAAACCAGGACTAAACCAGGTCTAAACCAGGACTAAACAAGGTCTAAACCAGGACTAAACCAGTTCTAAACCAGGACTAAACCAGGACTAAACCAGGTCTAAACCAGGTCTAAACCAGGTCTAAACCAGGACTAAACCAGGACTAAACCAGGTCTAAACCAGGTCTAAACCAGGACTAAACCAGGACTAAACCAGGTCTAAACCAGGTCTAAACCAGGACTAAACCAGGTCTAAACCAGGTCTAAACCAGGACTAAACCAGGACTAAGCAAGGTCTAAACCAGGACTAAACCAGGACTAAACCAGGTCTAAACCAGGTCTAAACCAGGACTAAACCAGGACTAAAGCAGGACAGAAATGATTCTAGTGAAGGTGTGTGGAGTTTAAAAACACAGTGGAGCACTTCCTGTACATGATGACATCACATGATGACATCACAAGGTGGAACAGTGTGTTTTAAATCTGCAGGTTTGTGTGTGAAACGTGTGAATGAAACAAAAGATTACGGGACGTTTGCATTTATTACAAACCAAAAACTCCTTAAATTACCTGAAATAAATTAAACTTTGAAGTCTTCTAGGTTTGAAGTCCTTTACATGAATCTCAATAATAATCATCTTCTTCTTCTTCTTCTTCTTCAATTCCCAGCTCACTGTCCTCTTCTTCGTCCTCTTCATCCTCTTCTTCGTCCTCTTCGTCTTCCACGCCTTTGTCCTCGGCAGCGTTCAGCAGAAGTTTGGTCTGGTTTATTTCCTTCTCATCGTCCAGATTTAAGGCCTGAAACACAAATATATTTCAGAAAACGTCTGCGCCGTGGAGAATAATACGGCCGTACAGAATGTGTCGTATGAAAAAAACGCTGCCAGTTTTTCTCCACAGTGTTTCTGTAAAGTGTAAATAATATTTGTCCCTCACTCCCCTCTGGGATTATGACTTCAACACATTCGAGACTGAAACCTGCCACTGCACCAGCTTCAGAAGGTCCATGAAGAAAATGACCAACTCCAGCAGATCCAAGAGGAAAGAAGTAGTAAGAGTAATAGTAGTAGTAGTAGTAGTAATAATAATAGTGCTCAGGATGGGCGTCAGCTCCTCCATCCCCATGTCTCCTGGATTCCTGACTCAGTGTCAGGCTTCAGTGCGACTGGAGACCATCCTGTCTGACACTGTGATCAGTAATGTAGGAGCCCCTCAGGGTACAGTCCTGTCTCCGTTCCTGTTCACTCTGTAAACCTCTGATCTCCAGTACAGCTCAGGTCCATCTGCAGAAGTTCTCTGATGACTCTGCAGTGGTTGGGTGTATCAGGGATGGAGATGGAGTACAGGACACTGATTGCAAATTTTGACCAACAAACTGGTGACTGACTTCATGAGGATGAGGTCACCTGTGGAGCCCATCACCATCCAGGGTCACGAGGTGGAGATCGTGGACTGCTACAAGTACCTGGGCGTTCATGTGAACAACAGGCTGGACTGGAGGGACAACTGTAATGCTGTGTACAAGAAGAGCATGAGCAGACTCTACTTCCTGAGGAAGCTCAGGTCTTTCAGTGTGTGCAGTAAGTTACTGGAGATCTTCTCCCAGTCTGTGGAGGCCAGCGCCCTGGACTCTGCTGTAGTCTGCTGGGGGAGCAGCACCAGGAAAAGAGACATCGGACGGATTGACAAATTGATCCATAAAGCTGGTCTCGTGATTGGCTGTGAGCTGGAGACATTTGTCCCAGTGAGGGACAGGAGGACACTGGACAAACTGCTCTCCATCATGGACACTCCTGCTCACCCACTGCACCAGACCATAGAGGGACAGATAATACTCCCTACAACTGTACACAGCTGTGACTGGATATTTATTAGGGACCGAGCCCCGAAGGGGGACGAAGGTCCCTATTGTTGTTGCTTTGTTTCCCTATTATTATTATTATTATTATTATTAGGGACCGAGCCCGAAGGGGGCGAAGGTCCCTATTGTTGTTGCTTTGTTTCCCTATTATTATTATTATTATTCTTGTTCTTGTTCACACTCGCTGGGGCAATTTTGAGCATGTTCCCATGCTTCAAAACGAACGAAACTTTGCACGGGCATCACAAAGTGCTGCCAGTACGACCACACAAAGTCCCCTCCCCCAGTGACCCCCAGGAGCTCGATAGCGCCCCCTAGCGCGTTGTCTTTCGGGGGCTGGCATACCGTTTAAGATAGGCGCACGAAATTCGGTAGGGACGTGTATCTCAATAAGACGAACAAACGCCTCACTGCAATGTCATGTCCACGCCCAACAGGAAGTGAGATAATTGGGCTTTTGTGTGATTTTGGGGTATTTGACATAGAATGGAATTTGAAACACTTCTCCTACACCGTACCTCAGATTGGCTTAAATTTTGGTGAACATAATCTTAAGACGTTGGAGATGTTAAATTGCGAAGGATTTTCAAATAGGCGGTAATATGACGATACGGCGGATCGATAAATTTAGGTATGGAATTTGAAACACTTCTCCTACACCGTACCTCAGATAGGCTTAATTTTCGGTGAACATAATCTTAAGATGTTGGAGATGTTAAATTACAAAGGATTTTCAAATAGGCGGTAATATGACGATACGGCGGATCGATAAAGTTAGGTATTTATTGAATGTGAGTTATGAGTTATGAATGGGAGGTATTTGTTGCTAGGCAACGCCCTGATCAAAGGTCTTTGATCTTTGTACCTTTGATCTGATATAGCTGCAAGCAGCAATGTGGGGACAAGCATCGAAGGTTCATGTAGGCCTCAGCATGTAGGCCACATGCAGGGTCTGACAGGGTCTAACAGAGTCTGACAGGGTCTGACAGGGTCTGACAGGGTCTGACAGGGTCTGACAGGGTCTGTTCTGACAGGGTATCTATGTCATGGCCACGCCCAACAGGAAGTGAGATAATTGTGCCAGGCACACGAAATTTGGTATGGCTGTGCGTCTCAGTAAGACGAACAAATGCAGGTGCGAGGTCCCGACCAACGCCGCTTGCGGCTTTAATTAGGGACCGAGCCGAAGGGGACGAAGGTCCCTATTGTTGTTGCTTTGTTTCCGTATTATTATTATTATTATTATTATTATTCTTGTTCATACACGCTGGGGCAATTTTGAGCATGTTCCCATGCTTCAAAACAAACGAAACTTTGCACGGGCATCACAAAGTGCTGCCAGTACGACCACACAAAGTCTCGTCCCTGGGGGACCTGGGGGTCCCTGGGAGACCCCCCACTGGGGGACCCCCAGTGGGGAGTCTCCTAGACCGTACCTCAGATGGGCATAAATTTTGGTAAGCATAATCTTAAGACGTTGGAGATGTTAAATTGCGAAGGATTTTCAAATAGGCGGTAATATGACGATACGGCGGATCGATAAAGTTAGGTATGGAATTTGAAACACTTCTCCTACACCGTACCTCAGATAGGCTTAAATTTTGGTGAACATAATCTTAAGACGTTGGAGATGTTAAATTGCGAAGGATTTTCAAATAGGCGGTAATATGACAATACGGCGGATCGATAAAGTTAGGTATTTATTGAATGGGAGTGATGAGTTATGAATGGGAGGTATTTGTTGCTAGGCAACGCCCTGATCAAAGGTCTTTGATCTTTGTACCTTTGATCTGATATAGCTGCAAGCAGCAATGTGGGGACAAGCATCGAAGGTTCATGTAGGCCTCAGCATGTAGGCCACATGCAGGGTCTGACAGGGTCTAACAGAGTCTGACAGGGTCTGACAGGGTCTGACAGGGTCTGACAGGGTCTGTTCTGACAGGGTATCTACAATGTCATGGCCACGCCCAACAGGAAGTGAGATAATTGTGCCAGGCACACGAAATTTGGTATGGCTGTGCGTCTCAGTAAGACGAACAAACGCAGGTGCGAGGTCCCGACCAACGCCGCTTGCGGCTTTAATTATTATTATTCTTGTTCTTGTTCACACTCGCTGGGGCAATTTTGAGCATGTTCCCATGCTTCAAAACGAACGAAACTTTGCACGGGCATCACAAAGTGCTGCCAGTACGACCACACAAAGTCCCGTCCCCCAGTGACCCCCAGGAGCTCGATAGCGCCCCCTAGCGCGTTGTCTTTCGGGGCTGGCATACCATTTAAGATAGGCGCACGAAATTCGGTAGGGACGTGTATCTCAATAAGACGAACAAACGCCTCACTGCAATGTCATGGCCACGCCCAACAGGAAGTGAGATAATTGGGCTTTTGTGTGATTTTTTGGGTATTGGACATAGAATGGAATTTGAAACACTTCTCCTACACCGTACCTCAGATGGGCTTAAATTTTGGTGAACATAATCTTAAGACGTTGGAGATGTTAAATTGCGAAGGATTTTCAAATAGGCGGTAATATGACGATACGGCGGATCGATAAAGTTAGGTATGGAATTTGAAACACTTCTCCTACACCGTACCTCAGATAGGCTTAAATTTTGGTGAACATAATCTTAAGACGTTGGAGATGTTAAATTGCGAAGGATTTTCAAATAGGCGGTAATATGACGATACGGCGGATCGATAAAATTAGGTATTTATTGAATGGGAGTGATGAGTTATGAATGGGAGGTATTTGTTGCTAGGCAACGCCCTGATCAAAGGTCTTTGATCTTTGTACCTTTGATCTGATATAGCTGCAAGCAGCAATGTGGGGACAAGCATCGAAGGCTCATGTAGGCCTCAGCATGTAGGCCACATGCAGGGTCTGACAGGGTCTGACAGAGTCTGACAGGGTCTGACAGGGTCTGACAGGGTCTGACAGGGTCTGACAGGGTCTGACAGAGTCTGACAGGGTCTGACAGGGTCTGTTCTGACAGGGTATCTACAATGTCATGGCCACGCCCAACAGGAAGTGAGATAATTGTGCCAGGCACACGAAATTTGGTATGGCTGTGCGTCTCAGTAAGACGAACAAACGCAGGTGCGAGGTCCCGACCAACGCCGCTTGCGGCTTTAATTATTATTATTATTATTATTCTTGGGACACTTTTTTTAACACGCTTTTGGGCAATTTTGAGCATGTTCCCATGCTTCAAAATGAACGAAATTTTGCACGGGCATCACAAAGTGCTGCCAGTACGACCACACAAAGTCCCGTCCCCCAGTGACCCCCAGGAGCTTGATAGCGCCCCCTAGTGCGTTGTTTTTTGGGGCTGGCGCATTGTCTTTCGGGGCTGGCATACCGTTTAAGATAGGCGCACGAAATTTGGTAGGGACGTATATCTCAATAAGACGAACAAACGCCTCACTGCAATGTCATGTCCACGCCCAACAGGAAGTGAGATAATTGGCCTTTTGTGTGATTTTGTGGATATTGGACATACAATGGAATTTGAAACACTTCTCCTACACCGTACCTCAGATGGGCTTAAATTTTGGTGAACATAATCTTAAGACGTTGGAGATGTTAAATTGCGAAGGATTTTCAAATAGGCGGTAATATGACGATACGGCGGATCGATAAAGTTAGGTATTTATTGAATGTGAATTATGAGTTATGAATGGGAGATTTTTATTAAATTTGGAGTTCTTCCTCAGACTAAAACTTCACAGGGTAATGTAGATGAGGACTACCAAGATTTTCATGCCAAGTAACTGGCAGTCTGACATAGCGCCCCCATATGACAGGCCAGTGAACTGTCAGAAATCTACCGCTAGCTGAGCCCCTAACAGGAAAAATTGTCCGATATGGCTTACCATTTTTGCCAGGCACACGCAATTCGGTATGGGTGTGCGTCTCAGTAAGACGAACAAACGCAGGGGCGAGGTCCCGACCAACGCCGCTTGCGGCTTTAATTTATTTATTTATTTATTTGTTTATTTGGAAGGGACAGTGCATATTAATGAACGCACAATTTGCATAAGATCACACAAACCGACGTAAATATGCCGGATTTAGCACATCCACAGTCCCAGACATAAAGATACAGCAGACAACAGAAAATATGTTGCAGTTGCAGATATTAGACACTTTAGTACATGTGTTATGATCACAAACATCAAAACTATTTAGTATCTGTACAATAGTAGCATAATTCAGTCAATTACAGTAAAAATACAGTTGATGGGCTGAGCCTAAAGTGCAGATTAAAAGGTGCTTCTCACTGTGCGTGATAAGGTGCCTGTTCTATTTACTGTGTGTGTGTCGTATGTCATGGCTATTGTGTTATATATTTTATTACTTATTTTTCTATTTTATTCTGATTTGTACATATACACTTATTATTTTTATTTGTATAATTCTGTCTCATTTGACTCGGTCTCTTGCTCTTTTTTTTCTGTTCCGTCTGTTTCGCTCTGTTATATTTTATATTTGATGAGTGATCGACTGGACCCAAATCATTTCCCTTGTGGATCAATAAAGTTTGTCAAAGTACTTCTCGTGTTCTTTACCTGCTCTGGTGGACGCGGCTCTTCGGTTTCTGGTTCTTCGTTCATGGCGTTGATCATGGATTTTAACGTGCCCTCCTCAAACTGTGGACAGAGACAGAAGAGACACCGTGAGGGAAAAGTCTGCACCAGTGTGTGCGGTTCACACGTGTGAGCTGAACCCGCCCCGCCTGTGCACTTCCACAGCCTGGAGGAGCCTGGAGGAGCCTGGAGGAGCCTGGAGGAGCCTGGAGGAGCCTGAAGGAGCCTGGAGGAATCTGGAGGAACCCCTGGAGGAGCCTGGAGGAGCCTAGAGGAGTCTGGAGGAGCCTGGAGGAGCCTAAAGGAGCCTGGAGGAGCCTAAAGGAGCCTGGAGGAGCCTGGAGGAATCTGGAGGAGCCTGGAGGAGCCTAAAGGAGCCTGGAGGAGCCTGAAGGAGCCTGAAGGAGCCTGAAGGAGCCTGAAGGAGCCTGGAGGAATCTGGAGGAACCCCTGGAGGAGCCTGGAGGAGTCTGGAGGAGCCTGAAGGAGCCTGAAGGAGCCTGGAGGAACCCCTGGAGGAGCCTGGAGGAGCCTAGAGGAGTCTGGAGGAGCCTGGAGGAGCCTAAAGGAGCCTAAAGGAGCCTGGAGGAGCCTGGAGGAGCCTGGAGGAGCCTGGAGGAGCCTAAAGGAGCCTGGAGGAGCCTGAAGGAGCCTGAAGGAGCCTGGAGGAGCCTAAAGGAGCCTGGAGGAGCCTGAAGGAGCCTAAAGGAGCCTGGAGGAGCCTGAAGGAGCCTGGAGGAGCCTGGAGGAGCCTGAAGGAGCCTGGAGGAGTCTGGAGGAGCCTGGAGGAGTCTGGAGGAGCCTGGAGGAGCCTGAAGGAGCCTAAAGGAGCCTGGAGGAGCCTGGAGGAGCCTAAAGGAGCCTGGAGGAGCCTGGAGGAGCCTGAAGGAGCCTAAAGGAGCCTGGAGGAGCCTGAAGGAGCCTGGAGGAGCCTGGAGGAGCCTGAAGGAGCCTAAAGGAGCCTGGAGGAGCCTGGAGGAGCCTAAAGGAGCCTGGAGGAGCCTGAAGGAGCCTGGAGGAGTCTGAAGGAGCCCGGAGGAGTCTGGAGGAGTCCCTGGAGGAGCCTGGAGGAGCCGGAAGGAGCCTAAAGGAGCCTGGAGGAGCCTGGAGGAGCCTGAAGGAGCCTGAAGGAGCCTGGAGGAGCCTGGAGGAGCCTGAAGGAGCCTAAATGAGCCTGGAGGTGCCTAAAGGAGCCTGGAGGAGCCTAAAGGAGCCTGGAGGAGCCTGAAGGAGCCTGGAGGAGCCTGAAGGAGCCCGGAGGAGTCTGGAGGAGTCCCTGGAGGAGCCTGGAGGAGTCTGGACGGGACACTTACCTTGAGCCTGTTGAGCTGGTCCTGCAGAGCGACCTTCAGCTTCAGGAGGGTCTCAGCTTCTTTCTTGAGCTCCTGCAGACGGCTGTGCATGTTCAGCTCCTGGAGATCTCCTCACGATTACACGTGTCCTGGTCTAAACGAACATCTGAGGTGGACGTGACGCATGTTCTGCTCATGTTCTGCTCATGTTCTTCTCGTTTTCTGCTTTGAAGAACACAAAGGAGCGCACGCGCTGCACTTCTGCGGTGCGCAGGGGGATTGTTTACTTCCGCATTGTAAACGTCACATCCGGTCCGCTCTGTCAAAATAAACTTTACATTAAAATAAAATAAATAAAACAAACTCGAGACCGTGCACGAGCTGAGCCCACAGTGGCGTGACTGCGCGTGCTCCATGTGCACGTGTCTGTAACAGGATCATTTAAATCTCAACTCTGCTCACTTGTACTCGTACTTGTGTACTACGTACCGATAATAAGAGCGTATCATTAGACCGTATGATCTCTTATTCTCTTCCAGGCATGTGTGGCACATCCGTGGGGTGAAACACGTTTGTTTGAACTCGTCTGGTGAATACAACATTTACTGTAAAACTAAACAGGGAAATGAACTTTGTTGTAATAGAGAAGTGCTTCTCACAGCAGGTGGCACCTTCCCTCGTCTCTTCTGTTTCAGGACAGACTGTGCTTGTGCTGCCTGTGCCTGTGGGTGTTTGAAGGTTTCTCCGGTGTCGGAGGAATGCCGGGCCCTGACCTTAGACCTCTACTGTCAGGAAGATATGACTCAATCTGTGACAGGAGTAAACAGAACGAGAGACACTGAGCAGCTTCAGCGAGTGAAGAGACGCAGAGACAGAGAGAACAGCTCATGTGTCCTCTGTAGACTGTAGCTCATGTGTCCTCTGTAGACTGTAGCTCATGTATCCTCTGTAGCTCATGTGTCCTCTGTAGACTGTAGCTCATGTGTCCTCTGTAGCTCATGTGTCCTCTGTAGACTGTAGCTCATGTGTCCTCTGTAGACTGTAGCTCACGTGTCCTCTGTAGACTGTAGCTCATGTGTCCTCTGTAGCTCATGTGTCCTCTGTAGACTGTAGCTCATGTGTCCTTTGTAGCTCATGTGTCCTCTGTAGCTCATGTGTCCTCTGTAGACTGTAGCTCATGTGTCCTCTGTAGCTCATGTGTCCTCTGTAGACTGTAGCTCATGTGTCCTCTGTAGACTGTAGCTCACGTGTGCTCTGTAGACTGTAGCTCATGTGTCCTCTGTAGCTCATGTGTCCTCTGTAGACTGTAGCTCATGTGTCCTCTGTAGCTCATGTGTCCTCTGTAGCTCATGTGTCCTCTGTAGACTGTGGCTCATGTGTCCTCTGTAGACTGTAGCTCATATGTCCTCTGTAGCTCATGTGTCCTCTGTAGACTGTAGCTCATGTGTCCTCTGTAGCTCATGTGTCCTCTGTAGACTGTAGCTCACGTGTCCTCTGTAGACTGTAGCTCATGTGTCCTCTGTAGCTCATGTGTCCTCTGTAGACTGTAGCTCATGTGTCCTTTGTAGCTCATGTGTCCTCTGTAGCTCATGTGTCCTCTGTAGACTGTAGCTCATGTGTCCTCTGTAGCTCATGTGTCCTCTGTAGACTGTAGCTCATGTGTCCTCTGTAGCTCATGTGTCCTCTGTAGACTGTACCTCATGTGTCCTCTGTAGACTGTAGCTCATGTGTCCTCTGTAGCTCATGTGTTCTCTGTAGACTGTAGCTCATGTGTCCTCTGTAGCTCATGTGTCCTCTGTAGCTCATGTGTCCTCTGTAGACTGTAGCTCATGTGTCCTCTGTAGCTCATGTGTCCTCTGTAGCTCATGTGTCCTCTGTAGACTGTGGCTCATGTTTCCTCTGTAGACTGTACCTCATGTGTTCTCTGTACCTCATGTGTCCTCTGTAGACTGTAGCTCATGTATTCTCTGTAGCTCATGTGTCTTCTGTAGATTGTAGCTCATGTGTCCTCTGTAGCTCATGTGTCCTCTGTAGACTGTAGCTCATGTGTCCTCTGTAGCTCATGTGTCCTCTGTAGACTGTGGCTCATGTGTCCTCTGTAGACTGTAGCTCATGTGTCCTCTGTAGACTGTGGCTCATGTGTCCTCTGTAGACTGTAGCTCACGTGTCCTCTGTAGACTATAGCTCATGTGTCCTCTGTAGACTGTAGCTCATGTGTCCTCTGTAGCTCACGTGTCCTCTGTAGACTATAGCTCATGTGTCCTCTGTAGACTGTAGCTCACGTGTCCTCTGTAGACTGTAGCTCATGTGTCCTCTGTAGCTCATGTGTCCTCTGTAGACTGTACCTCATGTGTCTTCTGTAGCTCATGTGTCCTCTGTAGACTGTAGCTCATGTGTCCTCTGTAGACTGTAGCTCATGTGTCCTCTGTAGACTGTAGCTCACGTGTCCTCTGTAGCTCATGTGTCCTCTGTAGACTGTAGCTCATGTGTCTTCTGTAGCTCATGTGTCCTCTGTAGACTGTAGCTCATGTGTCTTCTGTAGCTCATGTGTCCTCTGTAGACTGTAGCTCACGTGTCCTCTGTAGACTGTGGCTCATGTGTCCTCTGTAGACTGTAGCTCATGTGTCCTCTGTAGACTGTAGCTCACGTGTCCTCTGTAGACTATAGCTCATGTGTCCTCTGTAGACTGTACCTCATGTGTCCTCTGTAGATTGTAGCTCATGTGTCCTCTGTAGCTCATGTGTCCTCTGTAGACTGTACCTCATGTGTCCTCTGTAGCTCATGTGTCCTCTGTAGACTGTAGCTCATGTGTCCTCTGTAGACTGTAGCTCATGTGTCCTCTGTAGCTCATGTGTCCTCTGTAGACTGTAGCTCATGTGTCCTCTGTAGCTCATGTGTCCTCTGTAGACTGTAGCTCATGTGTCCTCTGTAGCTCATGTGTCCTCTGTAGACTGTAGCTCATGTGTCCTCTGTAGCTCATGTGTCCTCTGTAGACTGTAGCTCATGTGTCCTCTGTAGCTCATGTGTCCTCTGTAGACTGTAGCTCATGTGTCCTCTGTAGCTCATGTGTCCTCTGTAGACTGTAGCTCATGTGTCCTCTGTAGCTCATGTGTCCTCTGTAGACTGTAGCTCATGTGTCCTCTGTAGCTCATGTGTCCTCTGTAGCTCATGTGTCCTCTGTAGACTGTAGCTCATGTGTCCTCTGTAGCTCATGTGTCCTCTGTAGACTGTAGCTCATGTGTCCTCTGTAGACTGTAGCTCATATGTCCTCTGTAGCTCATGTGTCCTCTGTAGCTCATGTGTCCTCTGTAGACTGTAGCTCATATGTCCTCTGTAGCTCATGTGTCCTCTGTAGCTCATGTGTCCTCTGTAGACTGTAGCTCATGTGTCCTCTGTAGACTGTAGCTCATATGTCCTCTGTAGCTCATGTGTCCTCTGTAGACTGTAGCTCATGTGTCCTCTGTAGACTGTAGCTCATGTGTCCTCTGTAGACTGTAGCTCATGTGTCCTCTGTAGACTGTAGCTCATATGTCCTCTGTAGCTCATGTGTCCTCTGTAGCTCATGTGTCCTCTGTAGACTGTAGCTCATATGTCCTCTGTAGCTCATGTGTCCTCTGTAGCTCATGTGTCCTCTGTAGACTGTAGCTCATATGTCCTCTGTAGCTCATGTGTCCTCTGTAGCTCATGTGTCCTCTGTAGACTGTAGCTCATGTGTCCTCTGTAGACTGTAGCTCATGTGTCCTCTGTAGACTGTAGCTCATATGTCCTCTGTAGCTCATGTGTCCTCTGTAGACTGTAGCTCATGTGTCCTCTGTAGCTCATGTGTCCTCTGTAGACTGTAGCTCATGTGTCCTCTGTAGCTCATGTGTCCTCTGTAGCTCATGTGTCCTCTGTAGACTGTAGCTCATGTGTCCTCTGTAGCTCATGTGTCCTCTGTAGATTGTAGCTCATGTGTCCTCTGTAGACTGTAGCTCATATGTCCTCTGTAGCTCATGTGTCCTCTGTAGCTCATGTGTCCTCTGTAGACTGTAGCTCATATGTCCTCTGTAGCTCATGTGTCCTCTGTAGCTCATGTGTCCTCTGTAGACTGTAGCTCATGTGTCCTCTGTAGACTGTAGCTCATGTGTCCTCTGTAGACTGTAGCTCATATGTCCTCTGTAGCTCATGTGTCCTCTGTAGACTGTAGCTCATGTGTCCTCTGTAGACTGTAGCTCATGTGTCCTCTGTAGACTGTAGCTCATATGTCCTCTGTAGCTCATGTGTCCTCTGTAGACTGTAGCTCATGTGTCCTCTGTAGCTCATGTGTCCTCTGTAGACTGTAGCTCATGTGTCGTCTGTAGACTGCAGCTCATATGTCCTCTGTAGACTGTATAAAGAAGAACATCTCAAGTGTCAAATGTGCACAGATCTGACTCGTGTCTCTGTGGACTAAATTTGACTCTTTTGTGAGTTTGCAGTTTTCAGCTTCAGTGAGCGACAGAGTTTGTGTCTCTGAGGCCAAAACACTGAAATGCACAATACTAACTGACCAGCAGAGGGCGCTGTTGGCCACCACTGGTTCCTGTTTCAGCTCGTTTTCTTGTTAATGACGTCACAGTGTGGCGTGAAAGTTTCCCCAGACAGAGCAGGGTTAGGGTCAGGGGGGAGGCAGACCCAGAGGTGCCGCGATAAGAGTCTCAGATTCACTTTGAACAGATAATGTGGGAATGTGGCTCCACTGACTCGTCTCTGCACATGAGCCCCACGCTCAGGAATGTTCCTCCATCTGCACTTTTCACCAGAAAATATACAAGAAAATATACAAGAAAATACACAAAATATACAAGAAAATACACAAAATATACAAGAAAATATACAAGAAAATATACAAGAAAATACACAAAATATACAAGAAAATACACAAAATATACAAGAAAATATAGCACACGTATAACACACACGTATAACACACACGTATAACACACACGTATAACACACGTATAACACACGTATAACACACACGTATAACACACGTATAACACACACGTATAACACATATGTATAACACACAAGTATAACACACACGTATAACACACAAGTATAACACATGTATAACACACGTATAACACACACGTATAACACAGGTATAACACACATGTATAACACACAAGTATAACACACACGTATAACACACGTATAACACACATATAACACACATGTATAACACACACGTATAACACACACATATAACACACGTATAACACACGTATAACACACGTATAACACACACGTATAACACACACGTATAACACACACGTATAACACACGTATAACACACACGTATAACACACACGTATAACACACGTATAACACACATGTATAACACACGTATAACACACACGTATAACACAGGTATAACACACATGTATAACACACAAGTATAACACACACGTATAACACACGTATAACACACATATAACACACATGTATAACACACACGTATAACACACACATATAACACACGTATAACACACACGTATAACACACATGTATAACACACACGTATAACACACGTATAACACACACGTATAACACACATATATAACACACACATATAACACGTATAACACACGTATAACACACGTATAACACACGTATAACACACGTATAACACACGTATAACACACGTATAACACACACGTATAACACACATGTATAACACACACGTATAACACACGTATAACACACGTATAACACACGTATAACACACGTATAACACACACGTATAACACACATGTATAACACACACGTATAACACACGTATAACACACGTTTAACACACGTATAACACACACATATAACACACGTATAACACACGTATAACACACGTATAACACACGTATAACACACACGTATAACACACACGTATAACACACACGTATAACACACATGTATAACACACACATATAACACACGTATAACACACGTTTAACACACGTATAACACACACATATAACACACGTATAACACACGTATAACACACATATAACACACGTATAACACACATGTATAACACACACGTATAACACACACGTATAACACACACATATAACACACGTATAACACACGTATAACACACACGTATAACACACACGTATAACACACACATATAACACACGTATAACACACGTATAACACACGTATAACACACGTATAACACACGTATAACACACACGTATAACACACGTATAACACACACGTACAACACACGTATAACACACACGTATAACACACATGTATAACACACACGTATAACACACGTATAACACACATGTATAGCACACGTACAACACACACATATAACACACACGTATAACACACGTATAACACACACGTAAAACTCATGTATAACACACGTATAACACACACGTATAACACACGTATAACACACATGTATAACACACAAGTATAACACACACGTATAACACACGTATAACACACATATAACACACGTATAACACACACGTATAACACACAAGTATAACACACACGTATAACACACGTATAACACACATATAACACACGTATAACACACACGTATAACACACATGTATAACACACACGTATAACACACACATAACACACGTATAACACACGTATAACACACGTATAACACACATATAACACACGTATAACACACACGTATAACAGACATGTATAACACACACGTATAACACACGTATAACACACGTAAAACTCATGTATAACACATGTATAACACACGTATAACACACGTATAACACACGTATAACACACGTATAACACACACGTATAACACACATGTATAACACACACGTATAACACACACGTATAACACACACGTATAACACACACGTATAACACACGTATAACACACACGTATATCACACGTATAACACACACGTATAACACACACGTATAACACACATGTATAACACACGTATAACACACACGTATAACACACACGTATAACACACACGTATAACACACACGTATAACACACCTATAACACACACGTATAACACACACGTATAACACACATGTATAACACACGTATAATACACATGTATAACACACACGTATAACACACACGTATAACACACACATATAACACACGTATAACACACGTATAACACACACGTATAACACACGTATAACACACACATATAACACACGTATAACACACGTATAATACCCATGTATAACACACACGTATAACACACACGTATAACACACACATATAACACACGTATAACACACGTATAATACACATGTATAACACACGTATAACACACACATATAACACACGTATAACACACGTATAACACACATGTATAACACACACGTATAACACACACATATAACACACGTATAACACACATATAACACACGTATAACACACGTATAACACACACATATAACACACGTATAACACACGTATAATACACATGTATAACACACACGTATAATACACATGTATAACACACACGTATAACATACACGTATAACACACGTATAACACACGTATAATACACATGTATAACACACACGTATAACACACACGTATAACACACACGTATAACACACATGTATAACTCATGTATAACACACGTATAACACACACGCATAACACACACGTACAACACACGTATAACACACACGCATAACACACACGTATAACACACGTATAACACACATGTATAACACACACGTATAACACACGTATAACACACGTATAACACATGTATAACACACGTATAACACACATGTATAGCACACGTATAACACACACGTATAACGCACACGTATAACACACGTATAACACACACGTATAACACACGTATAACACACATGTATAGCACACGTATAACACACACGTATAACGCACACGTATAACACACGTATAACACACGTATAACGCACACGTATAACACACACGTAAAACTCATGTATAACACACGTATAACACACACGCATAACACACACGTATAACACACGTATAACACACATGTATAACACACACGTATAACACACGTATAACACATGTATAACACACGTATAACACACGTATAACACATGTATAACACACGTATAACACACATGTATAGCACACGTATAACACACACGTATAACGCACACGTATAACACACGTATAACACACACGTATAACACACGTATAACACACATGTATAGCACACGTATAACACACACGTATAACGCACACGTATAACACACGTATAACACACATGTATAGCACACGTATAACACACACGTATAACACACACGTATAACACACGTATAACACACACGTATAACACACGTATACCACACACGTATAACACACATGTATAACACACATGTATAACACACACGTATAACACACACGTATAACACACACGTATAACACACGTATAATGCACACGTATAACACAAGTATAACGCACACGTATAACACACACATATAACACACACGTATAACACACACGTATAACACACGTATGACACACGTATAACACACGTATAACGCACACGTATAACACAAGTATAACACACACGTATAACACACGTATAACGCACACGTATAACACACACATATAACACACGTATAACACACGTATAACACACGTATAACGCACACGTATAATGCACACGTATAACACACGTATAACACACATGTATAATGCACACGTATAACACACACGTATAACACACACGTATAACACACGTATAACACACACGTATAACACACGTATAACACACGTATAACGCACACGTATAATGCACACGTATAACACACACGTATAACACACGTATAACGCACACGTATAACACACGTATAACACACACGTATAACACACACGTATTACACACGTATAACACACGTATAACGCACACGTATAATGCACACGTATAACACACACGTATAACACACGTATAACGCACACGTATAACACACGTATAACGCACACGTATAACACAGACTCTGTAGACTCTGTAGACTGTAGACTCTGGAGACTCTGGAGACTGTAGACTATGTAGACTGTAGACTCTGGAGACTCTGGAGACTGTAGACTCTGTAGACTCTGTAGACTCTGTAGACTGTAGACTCTGGAGACTCTGTAGACTGTAGACTCTGTAGACTATGTAGACTCTGTAGATGCTGTAGACTGTAGACTCTGTAGACTGTAGAATCTGTAGACTGTAGACTCTGTAGACTCTGTAGACTGTAGACTCTGTAGACTGTAGAATCTGTAGACTGTAGACTGTAGACTCTGTAGACTGTAGACTCTGTAGACTGTAGACTCTGTAGACTGTAGACTCTGTAGACACTGTTATCAAACTGGACCCTGTTTCTGAATCAGGAAATCACCAAATCTGCCCCAGGACCAAAGTCTGCGTCAGACTTCCTGCCAGTTTGATAAAAGAAAAACATTTAATTGAGCCAGAGACGAGTCGCAGCTCTGGGAAAACAGACGGACTTAAACTAATCTTGTTCCACATATCAGACTCCGCCAGAGCCGGAGCAGGGGCCTGGCCTGGTTTGGCTCCGGTTAGTTTCAGGACACTCGGACTAAACCTCAGAGGGTTTTAGACTTAGACAAACTGTATTGATCCACAAAGGACAAGCTCACATGTCACAAAATATTAGAATCACAATGTTTAGGCCGTCACCATAAATCTGTGACTTTATTGTTCAATACATGAACGCTGGAGCAGAATATGTGGGGCTCAGTATTTATTGTGGGGACACTTTACAGTCGAGGGGTAGATCTGAACTGTTCTTCTGTAGTGATGACACCTGAGCTGGAGACGCTAAAATAAGGAACTTGGAAACTTGTTGTTTATCTGCAGCAGCTCAGGTCGTTTAATGAGACTGTCCATTTAAAAATGAAAAAGGATTTTTCTGCTCCATTGTGAAGTAGTTTCAAATGATCATTTTTCGCAGCATTTCTCTGGAGCGATGATATTTTGCCCCATTAAAGGTCCGATATCACACAAAACTGACCCTGTGACTGACCATGTTCTAACGCTGTTCCCTCAAACACCTGGAGTCGTGTTTGTTTCATTCTCATGTTTGAGGAACTCTTTATTATTCGTCTGTAACAACGCTCTGTTCCACCTCGTGATGTCATCAAGTGAACAGCTCCTTTTACCTTTAGTTTAGTCGAGATCGGCGACTCCAGGACTGAAATGATCCAAATGATTCTACTGAAGGTGTGTGGAGTTTAAAAACACAGTGGAGCACATGACATCAGCCTGAATCTGAAACAAACAGGACGAGGAAACAGAACAGACCAGAAAAAAGAGAAATATGGGCCTTTAAACACATTCTTGCACACTCCGGGCTCAGTGTGTCCTGGCCTGTGTGTGCGTGGGGCTGTGTGTGCGTGGGGCTGTGTGTGCTCGGGGCTGTGTGCTAGGGGCTGTGTGTGCGCGGTGCTGTGTGTGCTCGGGGCTGTGTGCTCGGGGCTGTGTGTGCGCGGTGCTGTGTGTGCGTGGGGCTGTGTGCTCGGGGCTGTGTGTGCGCGGTGCTGTGTGTGCGTGGGGCTGTGTGCTCGGGGCTGTGTGTGCGTGGGGCTATGTGCTCGGGGCTGTGTGTGCTCGGGGCTGTGTGTGCTCGGGGCTGTGTGTGCTCGGAGCTGTGTGTGCGTGGGGCTATGTGCTCGGGGCTGTGTGTGCTCGGGGCTGTGTGTGCTCGGGGCTGTGTGTGCTCGGGGCTGTGTGTGCGTGGGGCTGTGTGTGCTTGGGGCTGTGTGTGCTCGGGGCTGTGTGTGCTCGGGGCTGTGTGTGCTCGGGGCTGTGTGTGCATGGGGCTGTGTGTGCTCGGGGCTGTGTGTGCATGGGGTTGTGTGTGCTCGGGGCTGTGTGTGCTCGGAGCTGTGTGTGCTCGGGGCTGTGTGTGCATGGGGCTGTGTGTGCTCTGGGCTGTGTGTGCATGGGGCTGTGTGTGCTCTGGGCTGTGTGTGCATGGGGCTGTGTGTGCTCGGGGCTGTGTGTGCTCGGGGCTGTGTGTGCGTGGGGCTGTGTGTGCGTGGGGCTGTGTGCTCGGGGCTGTGTGTGCTCGGGGCTGTGTGTGCTCGGGGCTGTGTGTGCTTGGGGCTGTGTGCTCGGGGCTGTGTGTGCTCAGGGCTGTGTGTGCGCAGGGCTGTGTGTACTCGGGGCTGTGTGTGCGCGGGCCTGTGTGTGCACGGGGCTGTGTGTACTCGGGGCTGTGTGTGCATGGGGCTGTGTGTGGTCTGGGCTGTGTGTGCGTGGGGCTGTGTGTGCTCGGGGCTGTGTGTGTGGGGCTGTGTGTGCGTGGGGCTGTGTGTGCTCGGGGCTGTGTGTGCTCGGGGCTGTGTGTGCGCGGGCCTGTATGTGCGCGGGCCTGTGTGTGCGCGGGCCTGTGTGTGCGTGGGGCTGTGTGTGCGCGGGCCTGTATGTGCGCGGGCCTGTGTGTGCGCAGGGCTGTGTGTACTCGGGGCTGTGTGTGCGCAGGGCTGTGTGTACTCGGGGCTGTGTGTGCGTGGGCCTGTGTGTGCGCGGGCCTGTATGTGCGCGGGCCTGTGTGTGCGCGGGCCTGTGTGTACTCGGGGCTGTGTGTGCGCAGGGCTGTGTGTACTCGGGGCTGTGTGTGCGCGGGCCTGTGTGTGCGCGGGCCTGTATGTGCGCGGGCCTGTGTGTGCGCGGGCCTGTGTGTGCGTGGGGCTGTGTGTGCGCGGGCCTGTATGTGCGCGGGCCTGTGTGTGCGCAGGGCTGTGTGTACTCGGGGCTGTGTGTGCGCGGGCCTGTGTGTGCGCAGGGCTGTGTGTACTCGGGGCTGTGTGTGCGTGGGCCTGTGTGTGCGCGGGCCTGTGTGTGCGCGGGGCCGTGTGTTGTGGGTCACACTGGAGCCCTGATGCTGTTTGTCTGCTGCTCTGGGTCTTATCACTGTTTTACTGACGCCGTTCTCTTCCTGTCTCTAAACTTCACTCCTACAGCAGCCGGCCTGTTTTTACAACTCTTTTCACTGAAGATTAGATAAACTATCACGGCCAGAGCAGCAGCATGACTCAACGAAGATGGTCACTTCAGGCTTCAAGGTGAAAATGTCTCACTAAAACACAGGAATTTAAAAATGTGTTGAGTTCTGTTGTTTTAAACAGTTTTAAAGGGCTCATATTAGACTTTATTTCTGCTCCGTCCTAATGTCGTTTCATTCACGTTTCACACAAAAACCTGCAGATTTAGCACGAGTTCTTCTCTCAAACTGAAGACTCTCAGTTCAAAGTTCATCTTTATTGTCAAAAACCATATGTACAGGTCGCACACACAGGATTTGAAATCACAGCGCCCCCTAGGCCCACAGTGAACATAAAACATGTGATAAACAAGACAATAAACACCAGGACTAAAACATCACATATACCTGTAGTAAAAGTACAAAAGGCTTGTGTATAATACAAATAAGTAAAACACAATGTGGAGCGGAATAAAGCTCAAATGTGTCATTTAAGCAGCAGTGTCAGTGTCATTTAAGCAGCAGTGTCAGCAGAATAATCTGAATCATTTTAGTCAAGGAATTGCCGATCTTTCCGGAACTAAAGGTAAAAGTTATATGACATCACAAGGTGGAACAGAGCGTTTGGAGCTTTGGAGATGTAGAGCAGTGTTTCCCAACCTTTTTTGTCTTGTGTTCCCCCTGAGCCTTTTTGTCACACCCCGAGTACCCCTCACTCATACGTGTGGATAATTCTCCAAAAGTAGAACGTCACACAACAGATTATTAAACGAAAATCATTTTATTTCATCTCCTTAATTTGAAAATTTAATTCTCAGGCATTTTCTCTCTTTTCTTTAACTCAAATTTACTCACATTAGAATACAAAAATTCAAAAAAATCTCCCCCTGCGCCTGGCAGCGACACAGAGTACCCCCTGCAGTGTGCTCGCGTACCCCTAGGGGTACTTGTACCCCTGGTTGGGAAACACTGATGTTACAGACGAATAATAAAGAGTTCCTCAAACATGAGAATGAAACAAACACGACTCCAGGTGTGTGTGAGGAGGAAAAGCGACTTAAAGCTCACAGCAGTGAGTTTTGTGTGACGTGTTACATGTGAAGTGATTTTATTGCTAATTTAACGTCACTTCTCAAAGTGCGACTCCTGAGACGCTGCAGCAGAACTTCATTTCTCGTCTCAGTGGTGAGTTGCATAAATCCACAGTGGGTATGTGTCTGTCTTCTCCTGCCTGACCAAATCAAAAACAGCCATCTAAACCTCTAAAACACATAAACAGAGAGCGCCCTGGTTGGAGCTGGCGGTTCACGTCACTGCAGTCTTCCTCTGTCTGGCCCGTGGCCGCTGGTTCTGATGGCGCCATGCTCTCCACAGCTCTGCCCTAATCAGGAACAGCGAGGGGCAGCCTCTATCAGAAAGACTTTATTTCCCTTTCCTTTGTTTTCTGCACATTTCCTTCCTCGTTTTCTTAGATATTCTGTCTCCACTGATGTGAGTCCAAAGCACAGGGCTATTTACAAAGTAAACACAGGGAGGAAGACTCGGAGGCGCTGCAGCTGCCCGAGGTGCGACCACTTAAACCACCGCCAATCAACCAGGAGCAAAGTGGACCTAATGTTGGGACTGGATTCTGCAGTGAATAATGCACACGCTAAAGTGCTTCTGTGTCAGCTCCGAGCGTAAAGCTCCTCTGCCCCTAAAGCCCTCTGACCCTCTGACCACACACTCCTCTGACCCACTGACCACACACTCCTCTGACCCTCTGACCACACACTCCTCTGACCACACACTCCTCTGACCCTCTGACCACACACTCCTCTGACCCTCTGACCCCACACTCCTCTGACCCTCTGACCCCACACTCCTCTGACCCTCTACACTCCTCTGACCCTCTGACCCCACACTCCTCTGACCCTAAAGCCCTCTGACCCTCTGACCACACACTCCTCTGACCACACACTCCTCTGACCCACTGACCACACACTCCTCTGACCACACACTCCTCTGACCCTCTGACCCCACACTCCTCTGACCCTCTGACCCCACACTCCTCTGCCCCTAAAGCCCTCTGACCCTCTGACCACACACTCCTCTGACCCTCTGACCACACACTCCTCTGACCCTCTGACCCCACACTCCTCTGCCCCTAAAGCCCTCTGACCCTCTGACCACACACTCCTCTGACCCACTGACCACACACTCCTCTGACCCTCTGACCACACACTCCTCTGACCACACACTCCTCTGACCCTCTGACCACACACTCCTCTGACCCTCTGACCACACACTCCTCTGACCACACACTCCTCTGACCCTCTGACCCCACACTCCTCTGACCCTCTGACCACACACTCCTCTGACCACACACTCCTCTGACCCTCTGACCACACACTCCTCTGACCCTCTGACCCCACACTCCTCTGACCCTCTGACCACACACTCCTCTGACACTCTGACCACACCCTCCTCTGACCCCTAAAGCCTTCTGACCCTCTGACCACACACTGCTCTGACCCTCTGACCACACACTCTTCTGACCCTCTGACCACACACTACTCTGGCGCCACACTCCTCTGTCCCTCTGCCCACACACCCCACTGACCCACTGCCCCCACACTCCTCTGACCCTAAAGCCCTCTGACCCTCTGACCCCACACTCCTCTGACCCTCTGACCACACAATCCTCTGACCCTCTGACCCCACACTCCTCTGACCCTCTGACCACACACTCCTCTGACCACACACACCTCTGACCCTCTGACCCCACACTCCTCTGACCCTCTGACCACACACTCCTCTGACCCTCTGACCCCACACTCCTCTGACCCTAAAGCCCTCTGACCCTTTGACCCACACTCCTCTGACCCTCTGACCACACAATCCTCTGACCCTCTGACCCCACACTCCTCTGACCCTCTGACCCTCTGACCCCACACTCCTCTGACCCTCTGACCACACACTCCTCTGACCCTCTGACCCCACACTCCTCTGACCCTCTGACCACACACTCCTCTGACCCTCTGACCCCACACTCCTCTGACCCCACACTCCTCTGACCCTCTGACCCTAAAGCCCTCTGACCCTCTGACCACACACTCCTCTGACCCTCTGACCCCACACTCCTCTGACCCTCTGACCACACACTCCTCTGACCCTCTGACCACACACTCCTCTGACCCCACACTCCTCTGACCCTCTGGCCACACACTCCTCTGGCCCTCCGGCCCTACAGCCCTCTGACCCTCTGCCCACACACACCTCTGCCCCTCGGACCCTAAAGCCCTCTGGCCCTCTGGCCACACACTCCTCTGACCCCACACTCCTCTGACCCTCTGACCCTAAAGCCCTCTGACCCTCTGACCACACACTCCTCTGACCCTCTGACCCCACACTCCTCTGACCCTCTGACCACACACTCCTCTGACCCCACACTCCTCTGACCCTCTGACCCTAAAGCCCTCTGACCCTCTGACCACACACTCCTCTGACCCTCTACACTCCTCTGACCCTCTGACCACACACTCCTCTGACCACACACTCCTCTGACCCTCTACACTCCTCTGACCCTCTGACCACACACTCCTCTGACCCTCTGACCCCAGAGCTGGTGATTATGTAAAAATCAGGTTGTGCTCTGACCGTAGATCTGTGTTGGTCATTATTTCAGATCAGAATGTTTTTTCGGGTCACATTTTTACATTGTGCTTCACCAGTGTCTTGCCCAAAGACACAACGACAGCGTTCATCTGCAGGAGCTGGAATCACACCGCCAACCGACCACCCTCAGATGTTCTCCAAACTGTTCTCCTCAGATGTTCTCCAAACTGTTCTCCTCAGATGTTTCTCCAAACTGTTCTCCTCAGATGTTTCTCCAAACTGTTCTCCTCAGATGTTTCTCCAAACTGTTCTCCTCAGATGTTCTCCAAACTGTTCTCCTCAGATGTTTGTCCAAACTGTTCTCCTCAGATGTTCTCCAAACTGTTCTCCTCAGATGTTTGTCCAAACTGTTCTCCTCAGATGTTTCTCCAAACTGTTCTCCTCAGATGTTTCTCCAAACTGTTCTCCTCAGATGTTTCTCCAAACTGTTCTCCTCAGATGTTCTCCAAACTGTTCTCCTCAGATATTCTCCAAACTGTTCTCCTCAGATGTTCTCCAAACTGTTCTCCTCAGATGTTTCTCCAAACTGTTCTCCTCAGATGTTTCTCCAAACTGTTCTCCTCAGATGTTTCTCCAAACTGTTCTCCTCAGATGTTCTCCAAACTGTTCTCCTCAGATGTTTCTCCAAACTGTTCTCCTCAGATGTTTGTCCAAACTGTTCTCCTCAGATGTTTGTCCAAACTGTTCTCCTCAGATGTTTCTCCAAACTGTTCTCCTCAGATGTTCCTCCAAACTGTTCTCCTCAGATGTTTGTCCAAACTGTTCTCCTCAGATGTTTCTCCAAACTGTTCTCCTCAGATGTTTGTCCAAACTGTTCTCCTCAGATGTTTCTCCAAACTGTTCTCCTCAGATGTTTGTCCAAACTGTTCTCCTCAGATGTTTCTCCAAACTGTTCTCCTCAGATGTTCCTCCAAACTGTTCTCCTCAGATGTTTCTCCAAACTGTTCTCCTCAGATGTTTCTCCAAACTGTTCTCCTCAGATGTTTGTCCAAACTGTTCTCCTCAGATGTTTCTCCAAACTGTTCTCCTCAGATGTTTGTCCAAACTGTTCTCCTCAGATGTTTCTCCAAACTGTTCTCCTCAGATGTTTCTCCAAACTGTTCTCCTCAGATGTTCTCCAAACTGTTCTCCTCAGATGTTTCTCCAAACTGTTCTCCTCAGATGTTTCTCCAAACTGTTCTCCTCAGATGTTTCTCCAAACTGTTCTCCTCAGATGTTTGTCCAAACTGTTCTCCTCAGATGTTTCTCCAAACTGTTCTCCTCAGATGTTTGTCCAAACTGTTCTCCTCAGATGTTTGTCCAAACTGTTCTCCTCAGATGTTTGTCCAAACTGTTCTCCTCAGATGTTTCTCCAAACTGTTCTCCTCAGATGTTTGTCCAAACTGTTCTCCTCAGATGTTTCTCCAAACTGTTCTCCTCAGATGTTCTCCAAACTGTTCTCCTCAGATGTTTCGCCCACTGTGACACGCCCACTGTGACACGCCCACTGTGACACGCCCACTGTGACACGCCCACTGTGACTTACGCACTTCCAGTGTGATTTTCTGAATCGTCTGTGCTTTTGCCATATTCACTGTTTTGTTGATTAAAATGTTGACTCCGTTCGCTCACACTTTGTCCCGTTGGCGAATGTGGAGCTCGTTTAAACTCGATGAATCAGGACAGAGCAAAGAAACAGTTTTATGCAGGCCTGGATTGGTAATCAGGCACACCGGGCATTTTCCCGGTGGGCCGACAGTCCTAGGGGCTGATGCCCTTCTTTTTTTCTTTTTTTTTTCTTAGAGACCGGCCCACAATTTAGGACTGAACCAGGACTAAACCAGGACTAAACTAGGACTAAACCAGGACTAAACCAGGACTAAACCAGGACTAAACCAGGACTAAACCAGGACTAAACTAGGATTAAACCAGGACTAAACCAGGACTAAACCAGGACTAAACTAGGATTAAACCAGGACTAAACCAGGACTAAACCAGGACTAAATCAGGTCTGAACCAGGACTAATCAGGTCTGAACCAGGACTAAACCAGGACTAAACCAGGACTAATCAGGTCTAAAGCAGGACTAAATCAGGCTTGAACCAGAACTAAACCAGGACTAAATCAGGTCTGAACCAGGACTAAACCAGGACTAAACCAGGATTGAACCAGGACTAAACCAGGACTAATTATGAGGGGCCGGTCAAGCCAAAAATGCCAGGGCCGTTTTTGTGTCCTAGTCCAGCCCTGGTTTTATGTGTTCTTCTTGAATCTCATGCTCTAAAAAATCTTCAGTAATGGACACAAACTACAAACCCAATCGAAGTGATTAGAAATATCGTATCAAACTAAAGTGAATGAAATTGTCAGTGTTCTGGTGTGTGTGGAGGTGTGTGTCGGGCACACGCCGCCGCCTTTGCCCTGGTGTGGCATTAAACATGAAACTCTATTTTTGAAGTTGAATTACAGGTTTGTTTATTCTCTAAGAATATCTGGAAAAACAGTCGATAGAGACAAGCAGGCGGCACAACTCCCACCCAAACGCTGCCTAAAGCAC
This sequence comes from Paratrypauchen microcephalus, assembly GCA_036785185.1. Taxonomy (NCBI): domain Eukaryota; kingdom Metazoa; phylum Chordata; class Actinopteri; order Gobiiformes; family Gobiidae; genus Paratrypauchen; species Paratrypauchen microcephalus. The sequence goes on from JAVJIX010000082.1 coordinate 884,766, forward strand.
CTTTAAGGTTCCAGGCCCAGACGCGGCAGTGCTTCCGGCTGCGTTGTGTGGGAGGGCATTGTTCCTCCGTGGAGCTGCAGCAGGTCTGTGCTCAGCTCTGAGCTCAGAGCGGCTCCAGACTGGACGGCGATGCACGGTTTCCTCAGAGATAGCGCTTCATTCACTTCATCTAGTTCTAGTTTCTCGTGGTTGAACTGAGCACCACTCCCAGTCTCAGGGCACAGCGAACACTTACGAAACTCTGTCTTATACCGAGGGAAACATGATTTCACTGTAAACTCTGACCGTTTTATTCTGACTCATTCACACGGGCTGAGCTCCAGCTGTAGTTGTGTTGTTCTTTGTGTCATAATCACAGGGATCACCAGATCTGGACTGGGACAAAAAAATGGCCCTGGCATTTTTGGCTTAGACCGGCCCCTCATAATTAGTCCAGGTTTAGTCCTGATTAGCCCTGGTTTAGTCCTGGTTCAGACCTGTTTTAGTCCTGATTTAGACCTGATTAGTCCTGGTTCAAACATGATGTAGTCCTGGTTTAGTCCTGGTTCAGTCCTAAATTGTGGGCCGGTCTCTAAGTAAAAAAAAAAAAAAAAAGAAGGGCATCAGCCCCTAGGACTGTCGGCCCACCGGGAAAATGCCCGGTGTGCCTGATTACCAATCCAGGCCTGGGGATCACCACTGTGGCCCTCACACTGCACCAGTGTGAGAGCTTCTCTGTGGAACTCTCCTGTCCTGGTGAAGGTCTCAGAGACTCTCCCTGTGCGGCGGCCGCCCGTCTGACCCCCGGACTCCCCGCTCTTCCTCCTCTGGCCCCTCTGACCCCTCAGGTCTGTGGGGTCTGTGAAGTCTGTGAGACCCCTCAGGTCTCTGGGGTTTGTGGTTCAGCTCCTCGAGGGCCCCAGTCTTGAGGCCCTTTTCTATTTTGGGAGGTCACTTGGAGCCGGATGTCTCCCTGAAGCGTCTGTCTCTGATACCGCTATCACCCAGGGCTTTTAAGCAGGAGTCAGTCCCGTTTACACAGTGACGCCAGAGCAGTTATCAGGGCCTGACTTTAGATTAGCTCATAATGAGCATCCTTGAACGGGGAAGTGACGGGCTCCTGTGAAGAAAAACAACTAGAGCTGCTGAGAGATCAGTTTGTATGTCGCCATGGAGCCCAGTGGACCATTCTTCACCAGAACAGAAACACTCATGACCACCAGGACCTACAGAGAGCGCAACGTTCTCATTATATCACTATAATAATCGTGTAATAAGACAAACATTTATAGATGATCTAGTAGAAACTCACAGTTCTGTAACTCCTACACCAGGCATGTCCAAACTATGGCCTGTGGGCAAAATGCGGCCCTCAGACACAGTTTTCTTGGCCCTCAGGCTTCCAGGTGAATTGGCCCAAATGACCTTGAGCAGAACTTTTAACTGTAAGTTTTTTGAAAATCTACTTTGATAAGACAATATTTCATATTTATTGTGTGGTTCTGAGGATCTTGAATGAATAAAGGACTGAAGCTCATTCTAACGTGTTAAACATGCAGATATTTAAATTAGTGACTGAGCACCAGTCTGTGGCCCTCGATCGGCCCTCTGCTTCATCTGTGTTTACATATGTGGCCCTTGATGAAAAAAGTTTGACTTCAGGAACAGCAGAACTTCTATAAGCGCCTGTGTTCGAACAGGATTTACACTGGAATAACTGCACCAGGATCATTCCTTTATTTAATAACTTATATATTTATGGTATTAATGGTGTGGACTGAATGAACAATGAACTGTAAAGAGCTTTGGGTGTCATGAAAGGCGCTGTATAAATGCTATGAATTATTATTGGGGCCAAGCACCAAAGGTGCTTGGCACCATAGTGTTTCTACTGATTCCTATTATTATTATTATTATAAAATATTCCTCTAAACATGGGAGTCTATGGCAGCCCCTAGAACCGTCTGGTAAGAAGTTGTGAAATTTGGCATGCACATTCCAGCCAGTCTCCTCATTACCCACAGCGATTTATAGGCCCCCACCCCCAACCCTCTAGCGCCACCAGCAGCTCAAAGTTGCAGAAATTTTCAGGAATTGCCTAGCAACGCACCTAGCAACCTTTGATCTGTCTTTGATGTGTCTTTGATCTGTTAGACCCTGTCAGACCCTGTCAGACCCTGTCAGACCCTGTTAGACCCTGTCAGACCCTGTCAGACCCTGTTAGACCCTGTCAGACCCTGTCAGACCCTGTCAGACTCTGTCAGACCCTGTTAGACCCTGTCAGACCCTGTCAGACTCTGTTAGACCCTGTCAGACCCTGTCAGACCCTGTCAAACCCTGTCAGACCCTGTCAAACCCTGTCAGACCCTGTCAGACTCTGTTAGACCCTGTCAGACCCTGTCAGACCCTGTCAGACTCTGTTAGACCCTGTCAGACTCTATCTAAACCGCAGCACCTGCAACAAGGTTATTATAGTTTATGAAAACAGACTCTGTTAAACCTTATTAGACGCTCCACCGGACGCTCCACCGGACGCTCCACCGGACGCTCCACCGGACGCTCCACCGGACGCTCCACCGGACGCTCCACCGGACCTGTTTTGCTCCTGGATTCACCCAGGATGGAGCGTTCTCTCTGAGCGTCCTTTTCTCCGTCACTTTTGGCGGCGCCGTTCCAGACTCAGATTTAAAATGTTCAGAGCTGCACTTGTCCGAAGCCTCTGACCCATCATTGGATCTGACTCTGATCATAACTCAGATCAGTGAATGAACACTGCCCATCTCCCTGTGCCCGTCCCACTGTGCCCGTCCCACTGTGCCCATCCCACTGTGCCCATCCCACTGTGCCCATCTCCCTGTGCCCGTCCCACTGTGCCCGTCCCACTGTGCCCATCCCACTGTGCCCGTCCCACTGTGCCCATCCCACTGTGCCCGTCCCACTGTGCCCATCCCACTGTGCCCATCTCTCTGTGCCCGTCCCACTGTGCCCATTCCACTGTGCCCGTCCCACTGTGCCCATCTCCCTGTGCCCGTCCCACTGTGCCCGTCTCTCTGTGCCCATCTCCCTGTGCCCGTCCCACTGTGCCATACCCAAGGTTCATGTTCATTTAAGTGTGTTGAACTGTTCTTTTCTTGTGTTTGACGCCCTGGTGAGGGTCCAGCTGTGGTCAGTTGGTCCGGCTGTGGTCAGTTGGTCCAGCTGTGGTCAGTTGGTGCAGCTGTGGTCAGTTGGTCCGGCTGTGGTCAGTTGGTCCAGCTGTGGTCAGTTGGTGCAGCTGTGGTCAGTTGGTCCGGCTGTGGTCAGTTGGTCCGGCTGTGGTCAGTTGGTCCAGCTGTGGTCAGTTGGAGTTGGTCCGGCTGTGGTCAGTTGGTCCAGCTGTGGTCAGTTGGAGTTGGTCCGGCTGTGGTCAGTTGGTCCAGCTGTGGTCAGTTGGTGCAGCTGTGGTCAGTTGGTCCGGCTGTGGTCAGTTGGTCCAGCTGTGGTCAGTTGGTGCAGCTGTGGTCAGTTGGTCCGGCTGTGGTCAGTTGGTCCAGCTGTGGTCAGTTGGTCCGGCTGTGGTCAGTTGGTCCAGCTGTGGTCAGTTGGTCCGGCTGTGGTCAGTTGGTCCGGCTGTGGTCAGTTGGAGTTGGTCCGGCTGTGGTCAGTTGGTCCAGCTGTGGTCAGTTGGTCCGGCTGTGGTCAGTTGGTCCAGCTGTGGTCAGTTGGTCCAGCTGTGGTCAGTTGGAGTTGGTCCGGCTGTGGTCAGTTGGTCCAGCTGTGGTCAGTTGGTCCGGCTGTGGTCAGTTGGTCCGGCTGTGGTCAGTTGGTCCAGCTGTGGTCAGTTGGTCGGGCTGTGGTCAGTTGGTGCAGCTGTGGTCAGTTGGTCCGGCTGTGGTCAGGACTCAGGATTATCACATAAACGTGGACTCGTTCTCTGGGCTTTGGTTCTGGTTCTGGTTCAGGACCGGGTTTCATTCATCACTTTGTTAAACTGTTCGGTTTAGGGCGGGACTTTGTCCTCAGGGGGCGGGCCTGCGCGGCTTTCAGCCAATCAGAGCTGGGAACTGCTGGACCTCTGCTTGAGTGGATCATGTTCTCGCGTGGGCGGGGCTCAGAGTTACGGAGTTCTAGTTTAACCCTTCCGTGGCATCTTCATTAAAACTGCAACAAGTAGGACGGACTCCAGCCTCTGGAGGAACTCTGGAGGAACTCTGGAGGAACTCTGGAGGAACTCTGGAGGAACTCTGGAGGAACTCTGTTTTCATTTGGACAAGTTTGAAACATTTTCACGTAAACCCCGCAGGTCCACGGTTTGTGTGTAGAATCCCACAACAGTGTTCGTGTTATTAATGTCTCTATTTGTCTTTATTGGTTCATTTCACTGTGGACAGTTCCACAGGGCGCGTGTCCATCATAAACCTTAAACCTTAAAAAAAAACCTCAAACCTGAATCCACAGACTGAGCGGGACTCATGTTCCAGTTGGTGATTCACTTTTGTGATCAAATCAAACTTCCTTCATCATTGGGGTGATTAAAAGTGCCCCGCGGAGTGTCCGGGGTGAGGGTTTGGAGTCCGCGGGGTAAAGTTGGTTTGGAGTTTGGTGTTTTCGCCTTTAAGAGTTAAGAAACTCGAAACCTTGTTTGCGCAACAGTCAGAGCAGCTCCCAGCCGCCAAAGTGTCTAGACTAGCACATGATGGGAGTCAGCCAATGGCTCCAGCGCACTCCCGGGGGCCCCGCGCGTGTGTGCGCGTGCGTGTGAGGAAGAGGGGCAAAAGGAAAAGAGAGAAAACGCTGAAAGAAGAGGCTGTGCGCTGGACTTCGGCGGAAAACCAAGCTGGACGTTTCGGATTTGAGACTGAGATTTTTCCCCGGGACCCGCCGCGCGTGATTCACGGATCTTTACCGGATTAAACCCTCCCGCGGCCCGCCCGGTCCGCCCCGGTCCGCCTCGGTCCGCTCTGCGCCGAACAAAGTAGTTTGGAGCTTTAAATCTCCGCGTCGCGCCGTGTTGCGCCCTGGGCCACTTGGTTTGGATTTGGTCCCGTTTTTGTGTTTTTGTGTTTTCCGACATGTTTTATCGCCTTAAATCGCTTCTTTGTGCGTGAAGCTGCGTGGATCGCAATGCTGCAGCTGGTTTTTTCACCCGTTTTGTTTTAGACCAACTCCGTGAATGTGGAGGCTCCGCTGCTCGCGCGCTGGCTGTGCACGCGCTGCACGGTATTCCACGCTCATTCATGTTTGGCACCCACGGGCTCCACATCACTTCTTTTAGGTTCGGCTCAGAGTAAACGCCTTTTCTAGACTGAAGTTGTCGTATGTTCAGGACGAAACGCTCGGGTCTTGTCCGGAGACTCTGGAGAAGCCGTTTGGTCCCAGACCGAGAGGAGGACAATGGGAAACGCGACAATGACGAGCTGTGCGCGACCAACCCGGAGAAGATTCCCAAAACGGAGTTCAGAACGATGACCCCCAGCGGCTCTCCCCAGCGGCCCCCGGGGGGCGGGGGGGACCGCGAGAGCGGGACCGTCACGTGCTGCTTGTTCAAAGACCGGGACCACACCGAGCTCCCGGGGGACCCGGGCTCGTGCCAGCCCCCCCGGGGGAGCCCACGTGAAGCGCAGCAGATGCCGCGCGCGCTGCTGGAGCAGGAGCTGAAGACCGCGGCGCACCTCCTCCTGAAGCGGCTGAAGGAGAGGGCTCTGGACGCGCTGCTGGAGGCGGTGGAGTCCGGCGGAGGAGTGCCGAGCGACTGCGTGATGGTGTCCCGCACGGAGCTGCGGCTGGCCGGACACGCCGCGTCCCCGCCGCTGCTCGTGTGTAAACTGTACCGCTGGGCGGACCTCCAGCACGAGGCCCAGCTCAAACCCCTGTGCGAGTGCCCCAGCTTCAGGCTCCAGGAGGGGCCCTCCGTGTGCTGCAACCCCTACCACTACAGCCGCCTGTGCGGGCCCGGTGAGTGCTGAGCGCCTGTGCACCGGTGTACTGCCACACGGGACACGGGACAGGGTACACGGGACACGGGACAGGGTACACGGGACACGATACAGGGTACACTGGACACGATACAGGGTACACGGGACACGGGACAGGGTACAGGGTACACTGGACACGGGACAGGGTACACGGGACACGGTACAGGGTACAGGGTACACGATACAGGGTACACGATACAGGGTACACGGGACAGGGTACAGGGTACACTGGACACGGTACAGGGTACACGATACAGGGTACACTGGACACGATACAGGGTACACGGGACACGGGACAGGGTACAGGGTACACTGGACACGGGACAGGGTACACGGGACACGGTACAGGGTACAGGGTACACGATACAGGGTACACGATACAGGGTACACGGGACAGGGTACAGGGTACACTGGACACGGGACAGGGTACAGGGTACACGATACAGGGTACACGATACAGGGTACACGGGACAGGGTACAGGGTACACGATACAGGGTACACGGGACAGGGTACACGGGACACGGACAGGGTACAGGGTACACTGGACACGGGACAGGGTACACGGGACACGGGACAGGTTACACGGGACACGGGACAGGGTACAGGGTACACGATACAGGGTACACGATACAGGGTACACGATACAGGGTACACGGGACAGGGTACACGGGACACGGTACAGGGTACACGGGACCCGGTACACGATACACTGGACACGGTACACGATACACTGGACACGGTACACGATACACAATACCCGGTACACGGTACAGGGTACACGGTACAGGGTACACGGTACAGGGTACACGGTACACGGTACAGGGTACACGGTACAGGGTACACGGTACGGGGTACACGGTACACGGTACAGGGTACACGGTACACGGTACAGGGTACACGGTACAGGGTACACGGTACACGGTACACGGTACACGGTACAGGGTACACGGTACACGGTACAGGGTACACGGTACAGGGTACACGGTACACGGTACAGGGTACACGGTACAGGGTACATGGTACACGGTACACAACACACAACATAGAACACTCAGGCGGTGTGTCCTACAGCTGAACTGGCCTGTGTTCTTTTAGCCTAAAGTGAAGCAGAATGTGTAAAACCTGGTTCAGGAGGGTGAAGTCTGGGTGAAGTCCTGGTCAAGTCCTGGTCAAGTCCTGGTCAAGTCCTGGTCAAGTCCTGGTCACTTTTATTATGGTTGGCCACTGTGGACCTCCAGGTTAAAGCTCTGACTCAGGTCACACTCCTGTGGGACCTGACCCGGGTCACACAACGACTGCTCCATGTTTGTTTAACACGAATCAGAAGTGGGTCTCCAGGTGCCCTGCTGCTGCCGGTACACGGTGGGCGGCGGGCACAGGGCTGATGGTTAGGGTGGGCGGTGGGCCTGGCAGTGGGCACAGGGCTGATGGTTACGGTGGGCGGAGGGCCTGGCAGTGGGCACAGGGCTGATGGTTACGGTGGGCAGAGGGAGGGGGCAGTGATCTGGCACACCCCAGCGCACGGGTCACTTGACCCCGCTGACCCCGCTGACCCGCTGTCCGCCCGGATCATGTGCACAGACGTGTGTGTCAGTATTTCTGTCTCCCACTGGCACCGGAGCTGGAATTTCCATAACATCCATATTTACTGGAGCCAGCTGGCACCAGATCCTCAGGAACAACTATATCAGGAACATCTCAGCAGAACCACCACTCACCACACTCCACACACACTCCACACACTCCACACACTCCACACACTCCACACACACTCCACACACACTCCACACACACCACACACTCCACACACACTCCACACACACTCCACACACTCCACACACACGCCTCACACTCCACACACTCCACACACACTCCACACACTCCACACACACTCCACACACACTCCACACACTCCACACACACTCCACACACTCCACACACACTCCACACACACTCCACACACACTCCACACACTCCACACACACTCCACACACACTCCACACACTCCACACACACTCCACACACACTCCACACACTCCACACACACTCCACACACTCCACACACTCCACACACACTCCACACACACTCCACACACACTCCACACACTCCACACACACTCCACACACACTCCACACACACTCCACACACACTCCACACACACTCCACACACTCCACACACTCCACACACACTCCACACACACTCCACACACACTCCACACACTCCACACACTCCACACACACTCCACACACACTCCACACACACTCCACACACTCCACACACTCCACACACACTCCACACACACTCCACACACACTCCACACACACTCCACACACTCCACACACTCCACACACACTCCACACACACTCCACACACACTCCACACACACTCCACACACTCCACACACACTCCACACACACTCCACACACACTCCACACACACTCCACACACTCCACACACACTCCACACACACTCCACACACTCCACACACACTCCACACACTCCACACACTCCACACACACTCCACACACACTCCACACACACTCCACACACACTCCACACACTCCACACACACTCCACACACACTCCACACACACTCCACACACTCCACACACACTCCACACACTCCACACACACTCCACACACACTCCACACACTCCACACACTCCACACACTCCACACACACTCCACACACACTCCACACACTCCACACACACTCCACACACTCCACACACACTCCACACACACTCCACACACTCCACACACACTCCACACACACACACACACTCCACACACACTCCACACACTCCACACACACTCCACACACTCCACACACACTCCACACACACTCCACACACACTCCACACACACTCCACACACTCCACACACTCCACACACACTCCACACACACTCCACACACTCCACACACACTCCACACACTCCACACACACTCCACACACTCCACACACACTCCACACACTCCACACACACTCCACACACTCCACACACACTCCACACACTCCACACACACTCCACACACACTCCACACACACTCCACACACTCCACACACACTCCACACACTCCACACACACTCCACACACTCCACACACTCCACACACACTCCACACACACTCCACACACTCCACACACACTCCACACACTCCACACACACTCCACACACACTCCACACACTCCACACACACTCCACACACTCCACACACACTCCACACACTCCACACACACTCCACACACACTCCACACACTCCACACACTCCACACACTCCACACACACTCCACACACTCCACACACACTCCACACACTCCACACACTCCACACACTCCACACACACTCACACACTCCACACACTCCACACACACTCCACACACTCCACACACACTCCACACACACTCCACACACACTCCACACACTCCACACACACTCCACACACACTCCACACACACTCCACACACACTCCACACACACTCCACACACTCCACACACTCCACACACACTCCACACACACTCCACACACTCCACACACACTCCACACACTCCACACACACTCCACACACACTCCACACACTCCACACACTCCACACACTCCACACACACTCCACACACACTCCACACACTCCACACACACTCCACACACTCCACACACTCCACACACTCCACACACACACTCCACACACTCCACACACTCCACACACACTCCACACACACTCCACACACTCCACACACTCCACACACTCCACACACACTCCACACACACTCCACACACACTCCACACACTCCACACACTCCACACACACTCCACACACACACTCCACACACTCCACACACTCCACACACACTCCACACACACTCCACACACTCCACACACACTCCACACACTCCACACACTCCACACACTCCACACACACTCCACACACTCCACACACACTCCACACACACTCCACACACTCCACACACACTCCACACACACTCCACACACTCCACACACTCCACACACTCCACACACACTCCACACACACTCCACACACTCCACACACACTCCACACACTCCACACACTCCACACACTCCACACACACTCCACACACTCCACACACTCCACACACACTCCACACACACTCCACACACACTCCACACACTCCACACACTCCACACACACTCCACACACACTCCACACACTCCACACACTCCACACACTCCACACACACACCACACACACTCCACACACTCCACACACTCCACACACACTCCACACACACTCCACACACTCCACACACTCCACACACTCCACACACACTCCACACACACTCCACACACACTCCACACACTCCACACACTCCACACACACTCCACACACACTCCACACACTCCACACACTCCACACACACTCCACACACTCCACACACTCCACACACACTCCACACACTCCACACACACTCCACACACTCCACACACACTCCACACACTCCACACACACTCAACACACTCCACACACTCCACACACACTCCACACACACTCCACACACACTCCACACACACTCCACACACTCCACACACACTCCACACACACTCCACACACTCCACACACACTCCACACACTCCACACACACTCCACACACTCCACACACTCCACACACTCCACACACACTCCACACACTCCACACACTCCACACACACTCCACACACTCCACACACTCCACACACACTCCACACACTCCACACACTCCACACACACTCCACACACTCCACACACACTCCACACACTCCACACACACTCCACACACTCCACACACTCCACACACACTCCACACACTCCACACACTCCACACACTCCACACACACTCCACACACTCCACACACACTCCACACACTCCACACACACTCCACACACTCCACACACACTCCACACACACTCCACACACTCTCCACACACACTCCACACACACTCCACACACTCCACACACACTCCACACACTCTACACAGTCCACACACTCCACACACTCCACACACTCCACACACAGTGTGTCCACACACTCCACACACACTCCACACACTCCACACACTCCACACACACTCCACACACTCCACACACACTCCACACACTCCACACACTCCATACACACTCCACACACACTCCACACACTCTCCACACACACTCCACACACACTCCACACACACTCCACACACTCTACACAGTCCACACACTCCACACACTCCACACACACTCCACACACACTCCACACACTCCACACACACTCCACACACTCCACACACACTCCACACACACTCCACACACACTCCACACACACTCCACACACTCCACACACACTCCACACACACTCCACACACTCCACACACTCCACACACTCCACACACACTCCACACACACTCTACACACTCCACACACTCCACACACTCCACACACTCCACACACTCCACACACACTCTACACACTCCTCCACACACTCCGTCCACACACTCCACACACACTCCACACACACTCTGTCCACACACTCCGTCCACACACTCGGACACACACTCTGTCCACACACTCGGACACACACTCCGTCTACACACTCTGTCCACACACTCGGACACACACTCTGTCCACACACTCGGACACACACTCCGTCTACACACTCGGACACACACTCGGACACACACTCGGACACACACTCCGTCCACACACTCCGTCCACACACTCGGACACACACTCGGACACACACTCGGACACACACTATGTCCACACACTCTGTCCACACACTCCGTCCACACACTCCGTCCACACACTCGGACACACACTCGGACACACACTCGGACACACACTATGTCCACACACTCTGTCCACACACTCGGACACACACTCGGACACACACTCGGACACACACTCTGTCCACACACTCGGACACACACTCTGTCCACACACTCGGACACACACTCTGTCCACACACTCTGTCCACACACTCGGACACACACTCGGACACACACTCCGGACACACACTCCGTCCACACACTCCGTCCACACACTCGGACACACACTCCGGACACACACTCCGTCCACACACTCTGTCCACACACTCGGACACACACTCGGACACACACTCTGTCCACACACTCCGTCCACACACTCCGTCCACACACTCGGACACACACACTCGGACACACACTCGGACACACACTCGGACACACACTCTGTCCACACACTCCGTCCACACACTCCGTCCACACACTCCGTCCACACACTCGGACACACACTCGGACACACACTCTGTCCACACACTCGGACACACACTCGGACACACACTCGGACACGCACTCGGACGCACACTCGGACACACACTCTGTCCACACACTCGGACACACACTCGGACACACACTCGGACACACACTATGTCCACACACTCTGTCCACACACTCGGACACACACTCGGACACACACTCGGACACACACTCGGACACACACTCGGACACACACTCTGTCCACACACTCGGACACACACTCCGTCCACACACTCCGTCCACACACTCCGTCCACACACTCGGACACACACACTCGGACACACACTCGGACACGCACTCGGACGCACACTCGGACACACACTCTGTCCACACACTCCGTCCACACACTCGGACACACACTATGTCCACACACTCTGTCCACACACTCGGACACACACTCGGACACGCACTCGGACACGCACTCGGACGCACACTCGGACACACACTCTGTCCACACACTCGGACACACACTCGGACACACACTCGGACACACACTCTGTCCACACACTCTGTCCACACACTCGGACACACACTCGGACACACACTCGGACACACACTCTGTCCACACACTCGGACACACACTCTGTCCACACACTCGGACACACACTCTGTCCACACACTCTGTCCACACACTCGGACACACACTCGGACACACACTCCGGACACACACTCCGTCCACACACTCCGTCCACACACTCGGACACACACTCCGGACACACACTCCGTCCACACACTCTGTCCACACACTCGGACACACACTCGGACACACACTCGGACACGCACTCGGACGCACACTCGGACACACACTCTGTCCACACACTCGGACACACACTCTGTCCACACACTCTGTCCACACACTCGGACACACACTCGGACACACACTCCGGACACACACTCCGTCCACACACTCTGTCCACACACTCGGACACACACTCCGGACACACACTCCGTCCACACACTCTGTCCACACACTCGGACACACACTCGGACACACACTCTGTCCACACACTCCGTCCACACACTCCGTCCACACACTCGGACACACACACTCGGACACACACTCGGACACACACTCGGACACACACTCTGTCCACACACTCCGTCCACACACTCCGTCCACACACTCTGTCCACACACCCTGACACACACTCGGACACTCACTCGGACACACACTCTGTCCACACACTCGGACACACACTCGGACACACACTCGGACACGCACTCGGACGCACACTCGGACACACACTCTGTCCACACACTCGGACACACACTCGGACACACACTCGGACACACACTATGTCCACACACTCTGTCCACACACTCGGACACACACTCGGACACACACTCGGACACACACTCGGACACACACTCGGACACACACTCTGTCCACACACTCGGACACACACTCCGTCCACACACTCCGTCCACACACTCCGTCCACACACTCGGACACACACACTCGGACACACACTCGGACACGCACTCGGACGCACACTCGGACACACACTCTGTCCACACACTCCGTCCACACACTCGGACACACACTATGTCCACACACTCTGTCCACACACTCGGACACACACTCGGACACGCACTCGGACACGCACTCGGACGCACACTCGGACACACACTCTGTCCACACACTCGGACACACACTCGGACACACACTCGGACACACACTCTGTCCACACACTCTGTCCACACACTCGGACACACACTCGGACACACACTCGGACACACACTCGGACACACACTCTGTCCACACACTCTGTCCACACAGTCGGACACACACTCCGGACACACACTCGGACACACACTCTGTCCACACACTCTGTCCACACACTCGGACACACACTCCGTCCACACACTCGGACACACACTCGGACACACACTCCACACACACTCCACACACACTCCACACACTCCACACACTCCACACACACTCCACACACACTCCACACACACTCCACACACTCCACACACACTCCACACACTCCACACACACTCCACACACTCCACACACTCCACACACACTCCACACACTCCACACACACTCCACACACACTCCACACACTCCACACACTCCACACACACTCCACACACACTCCACACACTCCACACACTCCACACACACTCCACACACACTCCACACACTCCACACACACTCCACACACTCCACACACACTCCACACACACTCCACACACTCCACACACTCACACACACTCCACACACTCCACACACTCCACACACTCCACACACTCCACACACACTCCACACACACTCCACACACTCCACACACTCCACACTCTCCACACACTCCACACACACCCCACACTCCACACACACTCCACACTCTCCACACACTCCACACACTCCACACACACTCCACACACTCCACACACACTCGGACACACACTCGGACACACACTCGGACACGCACTCGGACGCACACTCGGACACACACTCTGTCCACACACTCGGACACACACTCTGTCCACACACTCGGACACACACTCTGTCCACACACTCTGTCCACACACTCGGACACACACTCGGACACACACTCCGGACACACACTCCGTCCACACACTCTGTCCACACACTCGCACACACACTCCGGACACACACTCCGTCCACACACTCTGTCCACACACTCGGACACACACTCGCACACACCCTCTGTCCACACACTCTGTCCACACACTCCGTCCACACACTCGGACACACACACTCGGACACACACTCGGACACACACTCGGACACACACTCTGTCCACACACTCCGTCCACACACTCCGTCCACACACTCTGTCCACACACTCGGACACACACTCGGACACACACTCGGACACACACTCTGTCCACACACTCGGACACACACTCGGACACACACTCGGACACGCACTCGGACGCACACTCGGACACACACTCTGTCCACACACTCGGACACACACTCGGACACACACTCGGACACACACTATGTCCACACACTCTGTCCACACACTCGGACACACACTCGGACACACACTCGGACACACACTCGGACACACACTCGGACACACACTCTGTCCACACACTCGGACACACACTCCGTCCACACACTCCGTCCACACACTCCGTCCACACACTCGGACACACACACTCGGACACACACTCGGACACGCACTCGGACGCACACTCGGACACACACTCTGTCCACACACTCCGTCCACACACTCGGACACACACTATGTCCACACACTCTGTCCACACACTCGGACACACACTCGGACACGCACTCGGACACGCACTCGGACGCACACTCGGACACACACTCTCTCCACACACTCGGACACACACTCGGACACACACTCCGACACACACTCTGTCCACACACTCTGTCCACACAGTCGGACACACACTCCGGACACACACTCGGACACACACTCTGTCCACACACTCTGTCCACACACTCGGACACACACTCCGTCCACACACTCGGACACACACTCGGACACACACTCGGACACACACTCCACACACACTCCACACACACTCCACACACTCCACACACTCCACACACACTCCACACACACTCCACACACACTCCACACACTCCACACACACTCCACACACTCCACACACACTCCACACACTCCACACACACTCCACACACTCCACACACACTCCACACACACTCCACACACTCCACACACTCCACACACACTCCACACACACTCCACACACACTCCACACACTCCACACACTCCACACACACTCCACACACACTCCACACATACTCCACACACTCCACACACACTCCACACACACTCCACACACACTCCACACACTCCACACACTCCACACACTCCACACACACTCCACACACACTCCACACACTCCACACACTCCACACACTCTCCACACACTCCACACACACTCCACACACTCCACACACACTCCACACACACTCCACACACTCCACACACACTCCACACACTCCACACACTCCACACACACTCCACACACTCCACACACTCCACACACACTCCACACACACTCCACACACTCCACACACACTCCACACACTCCACACACACTCCACACACTCCACACACTCCACACACTCCACACACACTCCACACACACTCCACACACTCCACACACTCCACACACACTCCACACACACTCCACACACTCCACACACACTCCACACACTCCACACACACTCCACACACACTCCACACACACTCCACACACTCCACACACACTCCACACACTCCACACACACTCCACACACACTCCACACACACTCCACACACTCCACACACTCCACACACACTCCACACACTCCACACTCACTCCACACACTCCACACACACTCCACACACACTCCACACACTCTCCACACACACTCCACACACACTCCACACACTCCACACACACTCCACACACTCTCCACACACACTCCACACACACTCCACACACTCCACACACACTCCACACACACTCCACACACTCCACACACACTCCACACACTCCACACACTCCACACACACTGTCCACACACTCGGACACACACTCGGACACACACTCCGTCCACACACTCGGACACACACTCGGACACACACTCGGACACACACTCGGACACACACTCCGTCCACACACTCGGACACACACTCGGACACACACTCGGACACACACTCTGTCCACACACTCTGTCCACACACTCTGTCCACACACTCGGACACACACTCCGTCCACACACTCGGACACACACTCGGACACACACTCTGTCCACACACTCTGTCCACACACTCTGTCCACACACTCGGACACACACTCGGACACACACTCTGTCCACACACTCGGACACACACTCGGACACACACTCGGACACACACTCCGGACACACACTCTGTCCACACACTCGGACACACACTCGGACACACACTCTGTCCACACACTCGGACACACACTCTGTCCACACACTCGGACACACACTCGGACACACACTCGGACACACACTCGGACACACACTCGGACACACACTCTGTCCACACACTCGGACACACACTCGGACACACACTCCACACACTCCACACACACTCCACACACTCTACACAGTCCACACACTCCACACACACTCCACACACTCTACACACTCCACACACTCTACACAGTCCACACACTCCACACACTCCACACACTCCACACACTCCACACACTCCACACACAGTGTGTCCACACACTCCACACACACTCCACACACTCCACACACACTGTCCACACACTCGGACACACACTCGGACACACACTCCGTCCACACACTCGGACACACACTCGGACACACACTCTGTCCACACATTCTGTCCACACACTCGGACACACACTCTGTCCACACACTCGGACACACACTCGGACACACACTCCGTCCACACACTCGGACACACACTCGGACACACACTCTGTCCACACACTCTGTCCACACACTCTGTCCACACACTCGGACACACACTCGGACACACACTCTGTCCACACACTCGGACACACACTCGGACACACACTCGGACACACACTCTGTCCACACACTCGGACACACACTCGGACACACACTCCGGACACACACTCTGTCCACACACTCGGACACACACCCGGACACACACTCGGACACACACTCGGACACACACTCGGACACACACTCCGGACACACACTCTGTCCACACACTCGGACACACACTCGGACACACACTCTGTCCACACACTCGGACACACACTCTGTCCACACACTGGGACACACACTCGGACACACACTCGGACACACACTCTGTCCACACACTCGGACACACACTCGGACACACACTCCGGACACACACTCTGTCCACACACTCGGACACACACTCGGACACACACTCGGACACACACTCCGGACACACACTCTGTCCACACACTCGGACACACACTCGGACACACACTCGGACACACACTCGGACACACACTCTGTCCACACACTCGGACACACACTCTGTCCACACACTCGGACACACACTCGGACACACACTCGGACACACACTCTGCCCACACACTCGGACACCCACTCGGACACACACTCGGACACACACTCGGACACACACTCCCTCCACACACTGGGACACACACTCGGACACACACTCTGTCCACACACTCTGTCCACACACTCGGACACACACTCGGACACACACTCTGTCCACACACTCGGACACACACTCGGACACACACTCGGACACACACTCTGTCCACACACTCGGACACACACTCGGACACACACTCCGGACACACACTCTGTCCACACACTCGGACACACACTCGGACACACACTCGGACACACACTCGGACACACACTCGGACACACACTCCGGACACACACTCTGTCCACACACTCGGACACACACTCGGACACACACTCTGTCCACACACTCGGACACACACTCTGTCCACACACTGGGACACACACTCGGACACACACTCGGACACACACTCTGTCCACCCACTCGCACACACACTCGGACACACACTCCGGACCCACACTCTGTCCACACACTCGGACACACACTCGGACACACACTCGGACACACACTCCGGACACACACTCTGTCCCCACACTCGGACACACACTCGGACACACACTCGGACACACACTCGGACACACACTCTGTCCACACACTCGGACACACACTCTGTCCACACACTCGGACACACACTCGGACACACACTCGGACACACACTCTGTCCACACACTCGGACACACACTCGGACACACACTCGGACACACACTCGGACACACACTCTGTCCACACACTCGGACACACACTCTGTCCACACACTCGGACACACACTCGGACACACACTCGGACACACACTCTGTCCACACACTCGGACACACACTCGGACACACACTCCGGACACACACTCGGACACACACTCGGACACACACTCGGACACACACTCGGACACACACTCCGGACACACACTCTGTCCACACACTCGGACACACACTCGGACACACACTCTGTCCACACACTCGGACACACACTCTGTCCACACACTCGGACACACACTCGGACACACACTCGGACACACACTCGGACACACACTCGGACACACACTCTGTCCACACACTCTGTCCACACACTCGGACACACACTCGGACACACACTCCGGACACACACTCGGACACACACTCGGACACACACTCGGACACACACTCGGACACACACTCGGACACACACTCCGGACACACACTCTGTCCACACACTCGGACACACACTCGGACACACACTCTGTCCACACACTCGGACACACACTCTGTCCACACACTCGGACACACACTCGGACACACACTCGGACACACACTCTGTCCACTTGTGTTTGGGGAAATATTTACTGCGTTTTTTCTTTGTACAGATTTCTGGTTTTTCGTCTGTGTCAGATTTGAGCTGCGAAAGTTTGAAAACCTCGTGACAAAACTGAAGCTCTGAGTCTCATTCGGCGGTTTATTTTCTGCAGCTCATGATCGTGACGTTATTTTAGATTTCCAACCGTTGTAAATCTTTGTTTATCGTCTGTATTTACTTCATCGATATATCAATATGGATATATTGATCTTCAGAACATGTGATGGTGAACGGACTCTCCACTCCGCTGATCACACCCGGAGACACTCACACCTTTATTTTTAAGACTGTAACGTCCCAGTGTGCAGGGGGCAGTGTGCAGAAGGGCAGTGTGCAGGGGGCAGTGTGCAGAGAGCAGTGTGCAGGGGGCAGTGTGCAGAAGGGCAGTGTGCAGGGGGCAGTGTGCAGAGGGCAGTGTGCAGGGGGCAGTGTGCAGAAGGGGAGTGTGGGGGGGGCAGTGTGCAGAGGGCAGTGTGCAGGGGGCAGTGTGCAGAAGGGCAGAGGGCAGTGTGCAGAGGGCAGTGTGCAGGGGGCAGTGTGCAGAAGGGCAGAGGGCAGTGTGCAGAGTGCACTACGTTTCTCACATGGGCGTCTGCGAAATTGAACAGGTCCCGCCTCAGCTCAATGAGCCGGGTGGTCTGCTCCTTGTTCCCTAAAGACAAAAATATTAAACTATTGCGACTAGTAATACTTGGAATTGGGACATGGCCAATGTTCCCCCTAATTTTTAATGTGTCTGAGCAAACACACAATAACTCCACATCCGAAATGAACCCCGCCCGCGCGGCTTCGCACTTTGCAGATATAAAAAAAATGCCCCCGCGGCTGAATAAAAAGCTCTTTCATCCCTGATTTACAGGGCGCTGCACAAGTTTTCTTGTGCGCTGAGAATGTGCGAACAGTGCGCAGTAGAGTTATGGCGATACTGTAGAATATCCAGCATTACAACAGCAAAGGAAATATAGAAGTGTCAGGGGAAAAGCATGTGAACGGTAATACAGGTGCCGTGATCTATGCCGTTACGGCCACCGTCACACATGTTTAGCGTAGTTTATGAAGAGTTTCATGTAGCATAGTTGTAGGTGAGGTGAACCAGTACGTATGTTTTATAGTGACGTCGCAACTCTCACATGTGGATGTCGCTGGCGAGTCGGTCTTTGTAGTCCCGCGCTGTGCATGCTGGGGCTTTTAAGTGTGCGGAGCGTGCATGTTTGCACACTTGGTCCACGCCCCGATTTCCATGGAAACGACGGCGCCGTTCAGAGCTCGTCTTGACGGTGCAGGTGGAAAAAAACGAATGGAACGGCCCTTGTCGCGCCGGATATGACGCATATCCCGTTCCAAGGACGCTAACAAGCGTGCAGGGGGCAGTGTGCAGGGGGCAGTGTGCAGAGGGGCAGTGTGCAGAGGGGCAGAGGGCAGTGTGCAGAAGGCAGTGTGCAGAGGGGCAGAGGGCAGTGTGCAGAGGGGCAGTGTGCAGAGGGCAGTGTACAGAGGGGCAGAGGGCAGTGTGCAGAGGGCAGGGGGCAGTGTGCAGGGGGCAGTGTGCAGGGGGCAGTGTGCAGAGGGCAGTGTGCAGGGGGCAGTGTGCAGAAGGGCAGAGGGCAGTGTGCAGAGGGCAGTGTGCAGGGGGCAGTGTGCAGGGGGCAGTGTGCAGAAGGTAGTGTGCAGGGGGCAGTGTGCAGGGGGCAGTGTGCAGAGGGGCAGAGGGCAGTGTGCAGAAGGCAGTGTGCAGAAGGCAGTGTGCAGAGGGGCAGTGTGCAGAGGGGCAGAAGGCAGTGTGCAGAGGGGCAGAGGGCAGTGTGCAGAGGGGCAGTGTGCAGAGGGCAGTGTGCATAGGGGGCAGTGTGCAGGGGGCAGTGTGCAGGGGGCAGTGTGCAGAGGGCAGTGTGCAGAGGGCAGTGTGCAGGGGGCAGTGTGCAGAGGGGCAGAGGGCAGTGTGCAGAGGGCAGGGGGCAGTGTGCAGAGGGCAGTGTGCAGAGGGGCAGTGTGCAGGGGGCAGTGTGCAGAGGGGCAGAGGGCAGTGTGCAGGGGGCAGGGGGCAGTGAGCAGAGGGGCAGAGGGCAGTGTGCAGAGGGCAGGGGGCAGTGTGCAGAGGGCAGTGTGCAGAGGGCAGTGTGCAGAGGGGCAGTGTGCAGAGGGCAGTGTGTAGAGGGCAGTGTGCAGGGGGCAGTGTGCAGAGGGCAGTGTGCAGAGGGCAGTGTGCAGAAGGCAGTGTGGAGGGGGCACTGTGCAGGGGGGAGTGTGCAGAGGGCAGTGTGCAGAGGCGTGTGCAGGGGGCAGTGTGCAGGGGGCAGTGTGCAGAGGGCAGTGTGCAGAGGGCAGTGTGCAGGGGGCAGTGTGCAGGGGGCAGTGTGCAGAGGGCAGTGTGCTGGGGGCAGAGGGCAGGGGGCAGTGTGCAGAGGGCAGGGGGCAGTGTGCAGGGGGCAGTGTGCAGGGGGCAGTGTGCAGAGGGCAGTGTACAGGGGGCAGTGTGCAGGGGGCAGAGGGCAGAGGGCAGGGGGCAGTGTGCACGGGGCAGTGTGCAGGGAGCAGTGTGCAGAGGGCAGTGTGCAGGGGGCAGTGTACAGAGGGCAGTGTGCAGGGGGCAGTGTGCAGGGGCCAATATGCAGGGGGCAGTGTGCACGGGGCAGTGTGCAGGGGGCAGTGTGCAGAGGGCAGTGTGCAGGGGGCAGTGTGCAGAGGGCAGGGGGCAGTGTGCCGGGGGCCGTGTACCATACCATACCAGAGGCCCTGTCACACGACAGGTCGTACACATAGCTGCCAGTTGCTGATATGTGTGTATGTGTGTGTATGTGTATGTGTGTGTGTGGTGTGTAGTGTGTGTGTGTGTGGTGTGTGTGCGTGTGTGTGTGTGTGTGTGTGTGTGTGTGTGGTGTGTGGTGTGTGTGTGCGTGTGTGTGTGTATGTGTGTGTATGTGTGTGTGTATGTATGTGTGTGTGTGTTTGTGTGTGTATGTGTGTTTGTGTGTATGTGTGTGTGTGTGTGTGTGTGTGAACACAGTGAATATCTGGACCAAACTCATGAAGCCAGTGTCAGCAATACACACAGTGTTTGTGTTGTGTCGTGTTGTGTCGTGTTGTGTACTTTTGTGTCGTGTTGTGTTGTTGTGTTATTGTGTTGTCATATTGTGTTGTCGTGTCGTGTTGTTGTGTTGTGTACTGTTGTGTCGTGTTGTGTCGTGTTGTTGTGTTGTGTTGTCATGTTGTGTTGTTGTCGTGTTGTGTTGTGTTGTTGTGTTGTCGTGTTGTTAGAAGGTCCAGAATGAGCTGTAGTGTTGTGTTGTCGTGTTGTGTCGTGTTGTGTTGTTGTGTCGTGTTGTGTTGTCGTGTTGTCGTGTTGTGTTGTCGTGTTGTCGTGTTGTGTTGTCGTGTTGTCGTGTTGTGTTGTCGTGTTGTTATAAGGTCCAGAATGAGCTGTAGTGTTGTGCTGTCATGTTGTGTTATGTTGTGTTGTCGTGTTGTGTTGTTAGAAGGTCCAGAATGAGCTGTAGTGTTGTGTTGTCATGTTGTGTTGTCATGTTGTGTCATGTTGTGTTGTCGTGTTGGTAGAAGCTCCAGAATGAGGTGTAGTGTTGTGTTGTCATGTTGTGTTGTCATGTTGTGTCATGTTGTGTTGTCGTGTTGTTAGAAGGTCCAGAATGAGGTGTAGTGTTGTGTTGTCCTGTTGTGTTGTCATGTTGTGTCATGTTGTGTTGTCGTGTTGTTAGAAGGTCCAGAATGAGCTGTAGTGTTGTGTTGTCCTGTTGTGTTGTCATGTTGTGTTGTCATGTTGTGTTATGTTGTGTTGTCGTGTTGTGTTGTTAGAAGGTCCAGAATGAGCTGTAGTGTTGTGTTGTCATGTTGTGTTGTCATGTTGTGTCATGTTGTGTTGTCGTGTTGTTAGAAGGTCCAGAATGAGCTGTAGTGTTGTGTTGTCATGTTGTGTTGTCATGTTCTGTCATGTTGTCTTGTCGTGTTGTTATAAGGTCCAGAATGAGCTGTAGTGTTGTGCTGTCATGTTGTGTTGTCATGTTGTGTTATGTTGTGTTGTCGTGTTGTGTTGTTAGAAGGTCCAGAATGAGCTGTAGTGTTGTGTTGTCATGTTGTGTTGTCATGTTGTGTTGTCATGTTGTGTTGTCATGTTGTGTTGTCATGTTGTGTCATGTTGTGTTGTCGTGTTGTTAGAAGGTCCAGAATGAGCTGTAGTGTTGTGTTGTCCTGTTGTGTTATGCTGTGTTGTCGTGTTGTGTTGTTAGAAGGTCCAGAATGAGCTGTAGTGTTGTGTTGTTGTGTCATGTTGTTGTGTAGTGTTGTGTTGTCATGTTGTGTGGTTAGAAGGTCCATCATGAGCTCAGAGCTTGTTTGTGCTGCTGTTGTGTTGTGGTGTTGTGTTGTCCTGTTGTGTTGTGTTGTGTGTGTGCTGCTGGAGCGTTTGTCCAGAGGAGGTTCTCGTGTGTGTTGTCATGTTGTGTCGTGTTGTTGTGTCATGTTGTCGTGTTGTGTTGTCCTGTTGTGTTGTGTTGTCGTGTTTGTCCAGAGGAGGTTCTTGTCTGTGTTGTGTCGTGTTGTCGTGTTGTGTTGTTGTGTTGTGTTGTTGAGGTTTTCGTCTGTAGGTGAAGGAGTTGTGATAATCTGAGTGTGTGGAGCTGTGTTGTTGTGTTGTCGTGTTGTTGTGTTGTCGTGTTGTTGTGTTGTGTTGTTGTGTCATGTTGTGTTGTCCTGTTGTGTTGTGTTGTTGGGGTTCTTGTAGGTGAAGGAGTTGTGATAATGTGTGTGTGTGTGGAGCTGTGTTGTTGTGTTATGTTGGTGTGTTGTTGTGTTGTGTTGTGGTTCTGTAGGTGAAGTTGTGTTAATGTGTGTGTGTGTGTGTGTGTGTAGCTGTGTTGGTGTGTTATGTTGTTGTGTTGTGTTGTCGTGTTGTGGTTCTGTAGGTGGAGTTGTTTTAGTGTGTGTGTGTGTGTGTGTTGTGTTGTAGTGTTGTGTTGTGGTTCTGTAGGTGAGGTTGTGTTAATGTGTGTGTGTGTGTGTGTTGTGTTATGTTGTTGTGTTGTGTTGTCGTGTTGTGGTTCTGTAGGTGAAGTTGTGTTAGTGTGTGTGTGTGTGTGTTGTGTTGTAGTGTTGTGTTGTGGTTCTGTAGGTGAAGTTGTGTTAATGTGTGTGTGTGTGTGTGTGTGTGTAGCTGTGTTGTTGTGTTATGTTGTTGTGTTGTGTTGTCGTGTTGTGGTTCTGTAGGTGAAGTTGTGTTAGTGTGTGTGTGTGTGTGTTGTGTTGTAGTGTTGTGTTGTGGTTCTGTAGGTGAGGTTGTGTTAATGTGTGTTTGTGTGTTGTGTTATGTTGTTGTGTTGTCGTGTTGTGTTGTTGTGGTTCTGTAGGTGAAGTTGTGTTAATGTGTGTGTGTGTGTGTGTGTGTGGAGCTGTGTTGTTGTGTTGTGTTGTCATGTTGTGATTCTGTAGGTGAAGTTGTGTTAGTGTGTGTGTGTGTGTTGTTGTGTTGTTGTGGTTCTGTAGGTGAAGTTGTGTTAATGTGTGTGTTAGTGTGTTAGTGTGTGTGTTAGTGTGTGTTACAGTGTGTTAGTGTGTGTGTTAGTGTGTGTTAGTGTGTTAATGTGTGTGTTAGTGTGTTAGTGTGTGTGTTAGTGTGTGTTAGTGTGTTAGTGTGTGTGTTAGTGTGTGTTAGTGTGTTAGTGTGTGTGTTAGTGTGTGTTAGTGTGTTAGTGTGTTGTGTTGTGTTAGTGTGTGTGTGTGTTAGTGTGTGTTAGTGTGTGTTAGTGTGTGTGTGTGTGTTGTGTTAGTGTGTGTGTTGTTGTGTTGTTGTGGTTCTGTAGGTGAAGTTGTGTTAATGTGTGTGTTAGTGTGTTAGTGTTAGTGTGTTGTGTTGTGTTAGTGTGTTGTGTTAGAGTGTGTGTGTGTGTTAATGTGTGTTGTTGTGTTAGTGCTAGTGTGTGTTAGTGTGTTGTGTTAGTGTGTTGCGTTAGTGTGTGCTAGTGTGTTGTGTTAGTGTGTTGTGTTAGTGTGTGTTAGTGTGTTGTGTTAGTGTGTGTTAGTGTGTGTTAGTGTGTTGTGTTAGTGTGTGTTAGTGTGTTGTGTTAGTGTGTGTTAGTGTGTGTTAGTGTGTTGTGTTAGTGTGTGTTAGTGTGTTGTGTTAGTGTGTTGTGTTAGTGTGTTGTGTTAGTGTGTGTTAGTGTGTGTTAGTGTGTTGTGTTAGTGTGTGTTAGTGTGTGTTAGTGTGTTGTGTTAGTGTGTGTTAGTGTGTTGTGTTAGTGTGTGTTAGTGTGTGTTAGTGTGTTGTGTTAGTGTGTGTTAGTGTGTTGTGTTAGTGTGTGTTAGTGTGTTGTGTTAGTGTGTGTTAGTGTGTGTTAGTGTGTTGTGTGTTTTAGTGCTAGTGTGTGTTAGTGTGTTGTGTTGTTGTGTGTTAGTGTGTGTTAGTGTGTTGTGTGTTTTAGTGCTAGTGTGTGTTAGTGTGTGTTAGTGTGTGTTAGTGTGTGTTAGTTGTGTTAGTGTGTGTGTATGTGTTAGTGTGTGTTGTTGTGTGTGTGAGTGTGTGTGTCTCTGGCGCCGTTCTGGCTCTGACCATCTGAGCCCTGAGTTCAGATCCACAGTTTCTGCGGTCGCTCTTAAAGGAGCCACAGCCCAGATCTGCTCCTCCTGAGTGCTCCTCCTGTGTGCTCCTCCTGAGTGCTCCTCCTGTGTGCTCCTTCTGCTTTCTCCTCCTGTGTGCTCCTCCTGAGTGCTCCTCCTGTGTGCTCCTCCTGAGTGCTCCTCCTGAGTGCTCCTCCTGTGTGCTCCTTCTGCTTTCTCCTCCTGAGTGCTCCTCCTGTGTGCTCCTCCTGAGTGCTCCTCCTGTGTGCTCCTCCTGAGTGCTCCTCCTGTGTTCTCCTCCTGTGTGCTCCTCCTGTGTTCTCCTCCTGTGTGCTCCTCCTGTGTGCTCCTCCTGTGTGCTCCTCCTGTGTGCTCCTCCTGTGTTCTCCTCCTTCCTCCTGTGTTCTCCTTTTTTCTCCTCCTTTCTCCTGCTTTCTCCTTTCTCCTGCTCTCCTCTCTGTCCTCTCGTCTCTCTGCTCCTGTCACTCCTCTCCTCCTCTTGCTCCCCTCTTTCCTTCCTCCTCTCGTCTCTCCTCCCTCCTCCTCTTGTTTCCCTCTTTCCTCCCTCCTCTCGTCTCTCCTCCCTCCTCCTCTTGTTCCCCTCTTTCCTCCCTCCTCCCGTCTCTCCTCCCTCCTCCTCTTGTTTCCCTCTTTCCTCCCGTCTCTCCTCCCTCCTCCTCTTGTTCCCCTCTCTCCTCCCGTCTCTCCTTCCTCCTCCTCTTGTTTCCCTCTTTCCTCCCTCCTCTCGTCTCTCCTCCCTCCTCCTCTTGTTCCCCTCTTTCCTCCCTCCTCTCGTCTCTCCTCCCTCCTCCTCTTGTTCCCCTCTTTCCTCCCTCCTCTCGTCTCTCCTCCCTCCTCCTCTTGTTCCCCTCTTTCCTCCCTCCTCTCGTCTCTCCTCCCTCCTCCTCTTGTTCCCCTCTTTCCTCCCTCCTCTCGTCTCTCCTCCCTCCTCCTCTTGTTCCCCTCTTTCCTCCCTCCTCTCGTCTCTCCTCCCTCCTCCTCTTGTTCCCCTCTTTCCTCCCTCCTCTCGTCTCTCCTCCCTCCTCCTCTCGTCTCTCCTCCCTCCTCCTCTCTCCTGGAGGACACAGAACTCCTCTGAACGTGTCGCTCTTCTGATTCTCATAATAAAACTGTGATCATGTTGTGTTCCAGAATCACCTCCACCTCCGTACTCCAGACTGGCCCTCAGAGAAGACCACAAGCCCCTGGGTGAGTGCCCGACCGGGGTGAGCGCCCGACCGGGGGGGTGAGCGCCCGACCGGGGTGAGCGCCCGACCGGGGTGAGCGCCCGACCGGGGCCGGGGGTGAGCGCCCGACCGGGGGGGTGAGCGCCCGACCAGGGGGGGGAGCGCCCGACCGGGGCCGGGGGTGAGCGCCCGACCGGGGTGAACGCCCGACCGGGGCCGGGGGTGAGCGCCCGACCGGGGTGAACGCCCGACCGGGGGTGAACGCCCGACCGGGGCCGGGGGGGGGCGGCCGACCGGGGGGGTGAGCGCCCGACCGGGGGTGAGCGCCCGACTGGGGCCGGGGGTGAGCGCCCGACCGGGGCCGGGGGTGAGCGCCCGACCAGGGGGGTGAGCGCCCGACCGGGGTGAGCGCCCGACCGGGGGGGTGAGCGCCCGACCGGGGCCGGGGGTGAGCGCCCGACCGGGGGGGTGAGCGCCCGACCGGGGCCGGGGGTGAGCGCCCGACCGGGGGGGTGAGTGCCCGACTGGGGGTCAGAACTTTGACTCTTCCCACTGGAGTTAAGAGAAGTGGTTTGGTGTTTGGACGTTTGCAGATTTTCTCGTTCAGATTCATGTTTGAATTCTTCTAAAGTGACATTCTGGAACATTTAGACCCTTCTCCTCCTCCTGTGCTCGTTTCTCCTCCTCCTGTCCTCCTCGTTTCTCCTCCTGTCCTCATAATTTCTCCTCCTCCTCCTCCTCCTCCTCCTGTCCTCCTCGTTTCTCCTCTTCCTCCTCCTGTCCTCCTCTTTCCTCCTCCTCTCCTCCTCGTTCCTCCTCCTGTCCTCATCATTTCTCCTCCTCCTCCTCCTGTCCTCCTCGTTTCTCCTCTTCCTCCTCCTGTCCTCTTTTCTCCTCCTCCTCCTCCTGCTCCTCTCCTCCTCTTTTCTCCTCTTCCTCGTCCTGTCCTCCTCTTTCCTCCTCTTGTCCTCCTCGTTCCTCCTCCTGTCCTCATCATTTCTCCTCCTCCTCCTCCTGTCCTCCTCGTTTCTCCTCTTCCTCCTCCTGTCCTCTTTTCTCCTCCTCTTTTCTCTTCCTCCTGTCCTCCTCGTTTCTCCTCCTCCTCCTGTCCTCTTTTCTCCTCCTCCTGTCCTCCTCTTTTCTCCTCCTCCTGTCCTCCTCTTTTCTCCTCCTCCTGTCCTCCTCTTTTCTCCTCCTCCTGTCCTCCTCTTCCTCCTGTCCTCTTCGTTCCTCCTCCTCCTGTCCTCCTCTTTTCTCCTCTTCCTCCTCCTGTCCTCCTCCTCCTCCTGTCCTCCTCTTCCTCCTCCTGTCCTCCTCTTTCTCCTCCTCCTCCTCCTCTTCCTCCTCCTGTCCCCCTCTTTTCTCCTCCTCCTGTCCTCCTCGTTTCTCCTCATGTCCTCATAATTTCTCCTCCTCCTGTCCTCCTCGTTTCTCCTCCTGTCCTCCTCTTTTCTCCTCCTCCTGTCCTCCTCCTCCTCCTGTCCTCCTCTTTTCTCCTCCTCCTGTCCTCTTCCTCCTCCTGTCCTCCTCTTTTCTCCTCCTCCTCCTGTCCTCGTTTCTCCTCCTCCTCCTCTTCCTCCTCCTGTCCTCCTCTTTTCTCCTCCTCCT
Organism: Paratrypauchen microcephalus; assembly: GCA_036785185.1. Classification (NCBI taxonomy): domain Eukaryota; kingdom Metazoa; phylum Chordata; class Actinopteri; order Gobiiformes; family Gobiidae; genus Paratrypauchen; species Paratrypauchen microcephalus. The sequence goes on from JAVJIX010000082.1 coordinate 913,762, forward strand.
GTCCTCCTCCTTCCTCTTGTGTCGGTGGGAAATGTGTGCTCCTGTCGTGATGAAGCAGAGAAAGAGAAATATTACGATAAACAACGATATTGAAAGTCCACAAAACCAAACAAACGATCAATGAATCAAACAATCAATGAATCAATGAATCAATGAATCAATGAATCCAGTGAAGCGTTTTTAAAGAGACACTTATTAAAAAACGGACACAGAAAAGTCAGAAAAATCCCGTTTTTCTCGGTCTGCAGCTCAGATCTGATGACAACAAAAGCCCAGAATCTCCAACTTTTCACAAAATAAAATAAATAAACTTCACCAGATCAATACTGAGCCTCAAAACGAGATCAATACTGAGCCTCAAAACGAGATCAATACTGAGCCTCAAAACGAGATCAATACTGAGCCTCAAAACGAGATCAATACTGAGCCTCAAAACGGCTCCTTCACGTTTTTAAAATTGGAGGATTTTTGTAAATGTTTTGGAGCAGTGATTCTCAGACGGTTTAGAGACAAATATTCAAGTTTTTTCCTCCTTTGGGTTCATCATTGTTCACAGACCAGACCAGGTCCAGACCAGGTCCAGACCAGGTCCAGACCAGGTCCAGACCAGGTCCAGACCAGGTCCAGACCAGGTCCAGACCAGGTCCAGACCAGGTCCAGACCTGATCCAGACCAGGTCCAGACCAGGTCCAGACCAGGTCCAGACCAGGTCCAGACCAGGTCCAGACCTGATCCAGACCTGATCCAGACCAGGTTTAGACCTGATCCAGACCAGATCCAGACCAGGTCCAGACCAGGTCCAGACCAGGTCCAGACCTGATCCAGACCTGATCCAGACCAGGTCCAGACCAGGTCCAGACCAGGTCCAGACCAGGTTTAGACCTGATCCAGACCAGGTCCAGACCTGATCCAGACCAGGTTTAGACCTGATCCAGACCAGGTCCAGACCTGATCCAGACCAGGTCCAGACCTGATCCAGACCTGATCCAGACCAGGTTTAGACCTGATCCAGACCAGGTCCGGACCTGATCCAGACCAGGTCCAGACCAGGTCCAGACCTGATCCAGACCTGATCCAGACCAGGTTTAGACCTGATCCAGACCAGGTCCGGACCTGATCCAGACCAGGTCCAGACCAGGTTTAGACCTGATCCAGACCAGGTCCAGACCTGATCCAGACCTGATCCAGACCAGGTCCAGACCAGGTCCGGACCTGATCCAGACCAGGTCCAGACCTGATCCAGACCTGATCCAGACCAGGTTTAGACCTGATCCAGACCAGGTCCGGACCTGATCCAGACCAGGTCCAGACCTGATCCAGACCAGGTTTAGACCTGATCCAGACCTGATCCAGACCAGGTTTAGTCCAGGTTTAGTCCAGGTTTAGTCCTGATCCAGACCAGGTTTAGTCCAGGTTTAGTCCAGGTTTAGTCCAGGTTTAGTCCTGATCCAGACCAGGTTTAGTCCAGGTTTAGTCCTGATCCAGTCCAGGTTTAGTCCAGGTTTAGTCCAGGTTTAGTCCTGATCCAGACCAGGTTTAGTCCAGGTTTAGTCCTGATCCAGACCAGGTTTAGTCCAGGTTTAGTCCAGGTTTAGTCCAGGTTTAGTCCAGGTTTAGTCCTGATCCAGACCAGGTTTAGTCCAGGTTTAGTCCTGATCCAGACCAGGTTTAGTCCAGGTTTAGAAGCACAAATATGAACCGAGGTTGGTCGTGTGAAACGTTTGAGAACCATTGTTGTGAAGGCATCTCCAGTCAGCTCCTCCTCTTCCTCCTGACCTCCTCTCGCTCCTCCTCTCGCTCCTCCTCTCGCTCCTCCTCTCGCTCCTCCTCTCACTCCTCCTCACTCTCGTCTCTGTTCCCAGATCGATCAGACTCCACGGTGTCGTACTCTGAGAGCGAGCCGGCAAGTTCACCCAACAGCTCCCCGGGGGACTTCTCAGGTGGGTGTGTCCTTCATGTGTGGGCGTATCCTTCGTGTGTGGGCGTGTCCTTTATATGTGGGTGTGTCCTTCATATGTGGGCGTATCCTTCGTGTGTGGGCGTGTCCTTTATATGTGGGTGTGTCCTTCATATGTGGGTGTGTCCTTCATATGTGGGCGTGTCCTTCATATGTGGGTGTGTCCTTCATGTGTGGGCGTGTCCTTCATGTGTGGGTGTGTCCTTCATGTGTGGGCATGTCCTTTATATGTGGGTGTGTCCTTCATATGTGGGCGTGTCCTTCATATGTGGGTGTGTCCTTCATATGTGGGCGTGTCCTTCATATGTGGGCGTGTCCTTCGTGTGTGGGCGTGTCCTTCATGTGTGGGTGTGTCCTTCATGTGTGGGCGTGTCCTTCGTGTGTGGGCGTCTCCTTCATATGTGGGTGTGTCCTTCATATGTGGGCGTGTCCTTCATATGTGGGCGTGTCCTTCATATGTGGGCGTGTCCTTCATATGTGGGTGTGTCCTTCATATGTGGGTGTGTCCTTCATATGTGGGTGTGTCCTTCATATGTGGGTGTGTCCTTCATATGTGGGCGTCTCCTTCATATGTGGGTGTGTCCTTCATATGTGGGTGTGTCCTTCATATGTGGGTGTGTCCTTCATATGTGGGTGTGTCCTTCATATGTGGGTGTGTCCTTCATATGTGGGTGTGTCCTTCATATGTGGGTGTGTCCTTCATATGTGGGCGTGTCCTTCATATGTGGGTGTGTCCTTCATATGTGGCCGTGTCCTTCATATGTGGGCGTGTCCTTCATATGTGGGCGTGTCCTTCATATGTGGGCGTGTCCTTCATATGTGGGTGTGTCCTTCATATGTGATTTTTGATTGCAATTTTTTTTTTTTAAATTTACAAATATAAGAAATAACTATATACAAATTGACAAAGAGTACAATCTTGAGAGAATAACAACAGTTACAATAACAACAGAACAATGTGTGCATGTGCGTGAACAATGTGTGCACGTGCGTGAACAATGTGTGCACGTGCATGTATGCGTGTGTGTGTGTGTGTGCGCGCGTGTGTGTGTGTTGTTGGCCTTCAGGGAGAGCGGCAAAGTACTGGCGAGCATAAAGGTTTGTCTGCTCAGTAATGTGTGCCAGCAGCTCATTCGTGATGAGGAGCTCAAAGAAGTCTGCTGGCACGTCAGACTTCAGCTCCACTGCAGCGCTCCGGAGTCCAGGGGTGGCCGTGAAGGGAATCATGTTGGGTTCCCAACCTTTTTGTTGCCACTCCACACTTTGTGTGGCAGATGCACCACCTGTAAAATGACAGAAATGTACAACATTACCTAATGTAATTTTTTTGTATTGCTGCAATGTAATGGGGAGAATATATATTTTTTTACCTTTCTTCTCCGCTTTGCGAGCAGAGGTCCCCACCCCTGCTCGCAAAGTAGGTCCTCTGCTGGATGAAGGCTCTGTAAATGGGAAATTCCTTCACATCAATAGTGGCATTTTACATATACAATTTTACATATACACACACACATACCCAAGCATAAACCTTTACATACACACACACACACACACACACACACGCATAAACCTTTATACACATAGCTACGCACGCGCACACACGCACGCGCACGCACGCACGCACAGACACGCACACACACGCACGCCTGCATTCATTCACACAGTAGCTCCCGGACATTTGGACAAGAGGGAAAAAGTGCATGCAGGCAGGGAGGAGATAAAGTAAGTTCATTCATTGATTCACCACACAGCGCGTAAACTTAGTTCTTACCCATCTCTTCCTCTGGAGAGGGGGATCTGCTTCTCCCAGAGGATCCCGACGGCAGCCGCTCATCGGGCGGCTCGGGGTCTGGCTCGCTGGACTCAAATTCGCTGTCGTCCGGGTCTGAGACCCGAATAGACATGGCCCCTGCCTCGGACAGACGAGATCTCTTTCTTGCCGTCCTTGCCTGATCCGGCGTGTCTCCGCGGTCCTGTGGTCCGGGACCTTAGGTCCCAAGACCACTCCGACCGCTCGGATCACTCCGTAAAAACCGATCGATTGTTAGCTGCCGCTAGGCAGCTAACGCCATATTGCTCCACTACTCAGTACACACGGGTGAGCGCTTCTGGGCTCTCCGCCCCCGATCGCCAAACTAACACACACACGATCACCACCTAGGGGTTAGATGTGTGAATTACACCTTGAACTATGAATTACAAGTTGCTCCCGGACGTATCCTAGCAACCCCCGCTGAAAAACGGCTCTGACGTCAATCGACGTCTCGGTAGACTACGTCTGGAATCGCTCTGACGTCAAACGACGTCTCCGGTAGAGAAAGAGTTAAAGATCATCAAAAATCTCTGCCGAATGAGTACTCTGTAGGAGCCATCTCTGTGTCCTCTGTAGGAGCTGTCTCTGTGTCCTCTCTAGGATCTATCTCTGTGTCCTCTGTAGGATCTGTCTCTGTGTCCTCTGTAGGAGCCGTCTCTGTGTCCTCTGTAGGAGCCGTCTCTGTGTCCTCTGTAGCTGTCTCTGTGTCCTCCGTAGGAGCAATCTCTGTGTCCTCTGTAGGAGCCATCTTTGTGTCCTCTGTAGGAGCCGTCTCTGTGTCCTCTGTAGCTGTCTCTGTGTCCTCTGTAGGAGCCATTTCTGTGTCCTCTGTAGCTGTCTCTGTGTCCTCTGTAGGAGCCATCTCTGTGTCCTCTGTAGCTGTCTTTGTGTCCTCTGTAGGAGCCATCTCTGTGTCCTCTGTAGCTGTCTCTGTGTCCTCTGTAGGAGCCATCTCTGTGTCCTCTGTAGCTGTCTCTGTGTCCTCTGTAGGATCTGTCTCTGTAGGAGCTGTCTCTGTGTCCACTATGGGAGCTGTCTCTGTGTCCTCTGTAGGAGCTGTCTCTGTGTCCTCTGTAGGATCTGTCTCTGTAGGAGCTGTCTCTGTGTCCTCTGTAGGATCTGTCTCTGTAGGATCTGTCTCTGTGTCCTCTGTAGGAGCTGTCTCTGTGTCCTCTGTAGGATCTGTCTCTGTGTCCTCTGTAGGGTCTGTCTCTGTAGGATCTGTCTCTGTAGGAGCTGTCTCTGTGTCCTCTGTAGGAGCTGTCTCTGTGTCCTCTGTAGGATCTGTCTCTGTGTCCTCTGTAGGAGCTGTCTCTGTGTCCTCTGTAGGATCTGTCTCTGAGTCTTCTGTAGGATCTGTCTCTGTAGGAGCTGTCTCTGTGTCCTCTGTAGGAGCTGTCTCTGTGTCCTCTGTAGGATCTGTCTCTGAGTCTTCTGTAGGATCTGTCTCTGTAGGATCTGTCTCTGTGTCCTCTGTAGGAGCTGTCTCTGTGTCCTCTGTAGGAGCTGTCTCTGTGTCCTCTGTAGGATCTGTCTCTGTGTCCTCTGTAGGATCTGTCTCTGAGTCTTCTGTAGGATGTGTCTCTGTAGGAGCTGTCTCTGTGTCCTCTGTAGGAGCTGTCTCTGTGTCCTCTGTAGGATCTGTCTCTGTAGGAGCTGTCTCTGTGTCCTCTGTAGGAGCTGTCTCTGTGTCCTCTGTAGGATCTGTCTCTGTAGGAGCTGTCTCTGTGTCCTCTGTAGGAGCTGTCTCTGTGTCCTCTGTAGGATCTGTCTCTGAGTCTTCTGTAGGATCTGTCTCTGTAGGAGCTGTCTCTGTGTCCTCTGTAGGAGCTGTCTCTGTGTCCTCTGTAGGATCTGTCTCTGAGTCTTCTGTAGGATCTGTCTCTGTAGGATCTGTCTCTGTGTCCTCTGTAGGAGCTGTCTCTGTGTCCTCTGTAGGAGCTGTCTCTGTGTCCTCTGTAGGATCTGTCTCTGTGTCCTCTGTAGGATCTGTCTCTGAGTCTTCTGTAGGATGTGTCTCTGTAGGAGCTGTCTCTGTGTCCTCTGTAGGAGCTGTCTCTGTGTCCTCTGTAGGATCTGTCTCTGTAGGAGCTGTCTCTGTGTCCTCTGTAGGAGCTGTCTCTGTGTCCTCTGTAGGATCTGTCTCTGTAGGAGCTGTCTCTGTGTCCTCTGTAGGAGCTGTCTCTGTGTCCTCTGTAGGATCTGTCTCTGTAGGAGCTGTCTCTGTGTCCTCTGTAGGATCTGTCTCTGTGTCCTCTGTAGGAGCTGTCTCTGTGTCCTCTCTAGGATCTGTCTCTGAGTCTTCTGTAGGATCTGTCTCTGTAGGATCTGTCTCTGTGTCCTCTGTAGGATCTGTCTCTGTGTCCTCTGTAGGAGCTGTCTCTGTGTCCTCTGTAGGATCTGTCTCTGTGTCCTCTGTAGGATCTGTCTCTGAGTCTTCTGTAGGATCTGTCTCTGTAGGATCTGTCTCTGTGTCCTCTGTAGGAGCTGTCTCTGTGTCCTCTGTAGGATCTGTCTCTGTGTCCTCTGTAGGAGCTGTCTCTGTGTCCTCTGTAGGAGCTGTCTCTGTGTCCTCTGTAGGATCTGTCTCTGTAGGAGCTGTCTCTGTGTCCTCTGTAGGAGCTGTCTCTGTGTCCTCTGTAGGATCTGTCTCTGAGTCCTCTGTAGGATCTGTCTCTGTAGGATCTGTCTCTGTGTCCTCTGTAGGATCTGTCTCTGCAGGATCTGTCTCTGTAGGATATGTCTCTGTGTCCTCTGTAGGAGCTGTCTCTGTGTCCTCTGTAGGATCTGTCTCTGTAGGATCTGTCTCTGTAGGATCTGTCTCTGTGTCCTCTGTAGGAGCTGTCTCTGTGTCCTCTGTAGGATCTGTCTCTGTAGGATCTGTCTCTGTAGGATCTGTCTCTGTGTCCTCTGTAGGAGCTGTCTCTGTGTCCTCTGTAGGATCTGTCTCTGTAGGATCTGACTCTGTGGAGATTTGGTGTCAAATATTTTAAAGTGAGATTTTTTCCTGCAGAAAATCTGTGATAAAAGATCAAACATTGGAAACCGTTGTGAACGACACGACTTCTACGCAGTTTCTTCTTTATTTCTGTGATTTTTCACACTGTCGACTCTCACTGAAAGACAAAGTTTTATCTGAAGTCTTTAGTGCGAAGAGAAAACTGCTCTAAATGTGACTGCAGCTCTTAAATGTTTGTGGTGAAACGGGCTGTGGCTGAGCTTATTTCAACGACGTCACTTTGGGAAAAGAATCGAAATCAGCCCAAAAACATGAGCAGAACTTTTCGACCAAAAACCCACATCGAGCTCTAATCAGGCGTCTTCTGTTTGGTCTAAAATGTAGAAAATGGTAAAAGTTAAAGAACAAAACCAGTGAAAAAGAAGGTGCTGCTCATGTCTGTTGTGGATCTTTAGTACGAACAAAGAGCAGGATCATCTCGTATTTATATTTAGAGCTGATATTTCCCTTGATGTTGTGGCTGATAATCGATATTTGTCAATACCAATATTCATCTTTTAAAATCTATAGAACAGAACAAATGTGTGTGAAGTTAGAATGAAGATCAGAAACACATTTGTGGCTTTTGTAAAAATGAAAACATGTTTTTTCTGGGATATAAATTCATCTTTTCAGAGCACACAGAGACTGCATTTGCAATATTGATTCAGTGAAGGTGTGTGGGGTTTAAAAACACGGTGGAGCACATGACATCACAAGGTGGAACAGCATTTTGACTCTTTTCCATTTGCCAGAAGATCTCTAAATGTGCAGGTTTGTGGTGTGACATGGACCTTTCACTTTGGTATTTCAGTGTTTCTTGTTTGTTTTTTTTGACATTCACAATGTAGAAGTGATAAAATCAGAATTATAATGTTCCTTTGATGAAATTCTTTTGTCAGACCCCCCAGTATGGGCAGAAATATGTGCCACCAGAAACTGAATTTGAATCACAAAATTTGAAATTGTATTTTTAAATTTGAAATTGTATTTTTTAATTTGAATCATTGCATTGAAAAATTGAATCTGAATAGTACCATTTGAAATTGAATTTATTAGTTTGTAACAGGAATCTAATAAAAGCTCTCTCGAAATCTTTCTGGAAATTCAAATTCAGTTCTCAAAATTCAAATTCAGTTCACAAAATTCAAATTCAAGTTAAAGCAGCAGACAGAGGAGTCCTGTATATCTGAGCTCGATTGCTCTTCCTTCATCCTTAAAGTACCAGGATGTTTGTCACAGTAAACTTGAATTTGAATTTTGTAAACTGAATTTGAATTTTGAGAACTGAATTTGAATTTCGAGAACGATTTCGAGAGAGCTTTTATTAGATTCCTGTTACAAACTAATAAATTCAATTTCAAATGGTACTATTCAGATTCAATTTTTCAATGCAATGATTCAAATTAAAAAATACAATTTCAAATTTAAAAATACTATTTCAAATTATGTGATTCAAATTCAGTTTCTGGTGGCACATATTTCTGCCCATACCCCAGGATTTCGCGGGCATTTTTTGTGATTGTTGCGGCTAAAATGCCTGAATTTGCGCGAACTTTTCCAAAAAGTTGCGATGAAAGTTGCGGTGCTTTTAAGGTTTTTGTTGCGATTTTGTTGCGGGAGGAAGTGAAAGTTGCGATAAATAGTTGTGATTTTCCCTTTTTGTAATTAAAATGGAGTAATATTTTGAATACTGAGTTATTACTGACAAAGAATAATACAAAGACACAGAGATCACAGATATGGTCCTAAAACAACCTTACCAACATCCAAAATAAATGACTACTAGGAGGGGAACTGTTTCGGTCTTTTGCTGTTATTTTTGTGGGCAAATGGCGCCGCAGACATGTTTCTTTGCCATTAGAAGTCGTGTCCCAGTTCCCAGAGTGCACAGTTCGGAGTGTGGTTTGAAGGGCATGTGCGTCATTTCTTTTTTGTCCCATGCACAGTTAACACGCGTTCGCAGATCGCAGTCGTTTCCATGGAAATCGGGGCGTGGACCAAAAAGCACGCCTCACACACTCATATATCCCAGCATGCACCACGCGCTATTTCTTCTACGGGAGAAAATGCAGTCGGCGGCTGCTTCCCGTAGTTGCGAGACCTGTCGCATTTCGCAGACGGCCATGTGGTCCGCGGAGTGCACTCAGGGCTGAGCAAGTGTGCACCGCCTTGACTGCAGTCTGAGCCCCTTCAAACCACGCTCCCAACTGGGGACACGGCCGCAGTTTGGTTTCGTCACACGGAAGTAAGGCACAAGGAAGTTGGTCGACGTGAGTTCAATACGTCGCCGATGAATGGTCAAAATTGTTAAAAATTGCGGGAAAGTTGCGGTGATTGGTCAAAATTGCAACACCGCCCTGAATTCACGGGGATTGGCTGAAGTTGCGTTGAAGTTGCAAATCGCAACATCGCGAATTCCTGGAGGGTCTGAATTGTGGTGATTTTGTGGTGATTTCTCCATGATCTTCACAGTGTAGCATTCACCCCTTAAGATGATAATCAGCCTGTGTAAGGTTTAAGCAATGAAGTGGCAATTAGTATGTAATAATATAGTAATAACATTGTAATAATTACTATATTGTAAGAGTGTAATGCATTAGTATCAGAAGTTCACCACGTTCGCTCTAGGAGGCTCTGGACCAATAATAAATCAGCGCGGAAACAGTAGTTTAGTGTCCAGGTACCTTGTATTTTTCAAAAAGTGCAATGTGGAAAAATTATTTACATATTTACACATTTACAATAGTGGTCCGGACAATCAATCAATCAATGAATAAACGGCAGCAATTGCAATTAAACAGTTCAGTGTCCGTAGATCAAACTGTCCCAAAGTTCAGTGCAAATAGTTGCAAAATAGAGATACTCAAAAGTCCATTTGTAAAGTTCGTCGGCTAAAGTGTTGGAGCAGCAGATGTGAAGTGCAGAGAACAAAGGGGGCGGAGTTTTGATCTCCAACCGCACAGGTGGAGAATTCGATTGGGATGATCGCTGCTCGACTGGTAGATCCTGGGTAAGCTCGCCATCGACTGGTTGAACCATGAATCAGGGGAAAAGAAAAAAAAGACCCGGCCTGTGTGAGCAACAGGACCAGTGGATTAGCTACTAATTCTAACCAAAATGATTCAAACACATAATGGCATCAAAAGTGCACGCTAACAGACATAATAATACATGATTGTTTCATAGAATAATAATAATAGTAGTGTTTCACAGAACTTGGGTTACATTAATGCACCGGGCCCGTGTCTCACCGCGTCTCACCGCGTCTCACCGCGTCTCACCGCGTCTCACCGCATCTCACCGCATCTCACCGCATCTCACCGCGGCTCACCGCGACTCACCTTGGGCAGTTTGGCTCTGGGCCGCGCGTAAGCCGTCGGGGGGACACGTTACACACAGACGGAGACACCGGGACCGGAGTCGGTGCGTCTCAGAGGAGACGTGGCACCAGGACTGAGGCTCAGGACTTGCCCGGGAGACGGCGCGTCTGCTCCGGCCTCCGCTCGGACCGTGCGCCCGGAGCAGGGGGAGTTTTTTTCGCTGAAAACGCGCAGAGCCTGCATAAACTAAGCCACACAGACCGATTTTCTGGGCACAAAAAAAAAAAAAAAAAAATCAGCGTGAGAAATGCCTGAGTGAGCGAGCGCTACATCGTGCTAATAGCACCCATTAAAACACACAGAGAACAAAGCTACATTGAGGCTAATGTGCTAATGTTAAGCTAAACAATGTAAATGAATGGAACGTGGCTAGTTAGCATGGAACAAACAAACACTCACCAGCTGAGACTATTTTTACCACACCACTCGTGTCAAACGGCTCGGATTGGTCCCATAAACATCTATAAAAGTTGGTAAAATGTAAGAAGAAAACAGTTTAGATGTGATTTTAAAGGGAAAGTAACGTTTTTTACAATCTGAGCCTTATTTCTGTAATAAAACAAGTTGTTTTACTCACCCACAGCACTTTGGTGTCATATGGAGCATTTCCAGAGATGTTTTAGATTAGCGTTAGCCTAGCGCGACTTATACCCATAGCTCGGGGCATATAATATATTCCCCGAGCTGTAATATGCCCCGTGCGGGCTCCAAATAACACAAACTTTAGCACTTTTCAAATCATAGAAGCCCGATGTCTTAGTCTACGATTTCGTTTGGTCAAAAGTGGCCTGTAAACCGAGATTTATCCATAGTTTTCAGCTTTGCGTTCCATGTTTGGGTCCCGGGAGCTGAGAGCACAGTCCACACATGCGCACTGGCCTCCTCATCTACTTGAAACTATGGCTAAATCTCAGATTACAGGCCACTTTTGACCAAACGAAATCGTAGACTAAGACATCGAGCTTCTATGATTTGAAAAGTGCTAAAGTTTGTGTTATTTGGAGACCGCAAACATGTGCCCCGAGAACTCACATTATGGAGATCGCAAATCTAAAACATCTCTGGAAATGCTCCATATGACACCAAAGTGCTATGGGTGAGTAAAACAACTTGTTTTATTACCGAAATAAGGCTCAAATTGTAAAAAACGTTACTTTTCCTTGAAGTAAGTACTGACCTGCTGCAGCCCTTCTGAACGCCCCACTGTCTGCCCGACTGCCGGCCGCGCCACGTGACTCACGTGCATCATGTGACTGCGAGTACCACGAAAGGGCCCGAAATAACGCGAGAACTCAAGCAGCTCAGACAGCGGTGCAGAGTATAATATACAAACACATTTCATTTATTTTGTTGCTATTTGCAGGGGTTCCAACAGCAGAACGTGGCCCTTTAAAGGTCCCATGGCATGAATTTTTCACTTTCTGAGGTTTTTGAACGTTAATGTGAGCTCCCCTACCCTGTTTAGCCCCCCCCCCCCCCCCATGGTTAAAAGTTGCGAAATGTCTAAACTGAGCATTTGCGATCCTTTTCTGCGTTACAAAAAATCGGAGCTCAAACGGGCGATTTTGAACAAGGAAACTTATTGACGTCAGCTCGAAAAAAGAAATGCAAATGCAGTTCCACCCCCGTCTGTCTGTACTCAGCGTCTCTGTAAATCACGCCCAGAGAGTTTGGACTGCGAATGCGCTAGGCAATGCGAAATGCGTTTTTTTATTTGCCTGGAGGCACGTCCGAGTGTTTCTAGGCTCGGAAGTCCTTTATCTGAGCCTCTGGACCTTTGAACAGCAGTGGTTTCATTTTATTTTCTGTGGAAATGTGTTTATTTTTCAATGGAACGCTTCAAATCTCTCCCCCCGTGCAAAAACACGGAAATGGGTCAGAGCGCACAGCTGAGAGCGGAGAGTTTGGCCACGCCCCCACCCCCTACTATAGGCCATCTCTTTTCTCCTCATTTGCATTCAAGCAACAACGCCCATTATAGAGTGTTCAGAGAGAGAAAAATGACTCTTTCTCATCTTATCTCTGTTTCTCATGCACTGAGTGTTGATTTTGAAGAAGGATTCATTTACAGTATTAGGGAACCATTAAGGAGCCATATAAAAGCATCAACAAGTACCATGTCATGGGATCTTTAAGATACAAACGAAAAGTGTCGAATCCCTCAGTCGTCCAGGTAGGACCAAAGGCAAAAGGAGAAGCTCATCCAAGCTGCTTCTTCAGTTCTGGTCAGACGCTGCTGGACACTGCCTATGTCTGCCTGAAGGGGGCGCTCTGAAGCAGATGCAACCAAATAAACTTTTGTCTAGTCGACAAATTGTCTTTCTCCTTTTGCCTCCTTTAGGGTTTCTGAAGTGTTTCTGAAGGAGCTTTAATGGATGAAGTTCCTCTGAGGCGACAGGAGGAACTTCAGCCTGAGTCAGAATCACCTCGAGTCCCTAAATGTTTTTGAGTCTGAAGGAAACGCCGACACTTTTATTTTCCATATTTTAGATTTAAATATTTGTTTCGCTGTTTGGTCCTCACCTGATGTTGTGTTTTGTGAAGTTCTCTCAGACTGAAAACACTCTGTTCCACCTTGTGATGTCATCATGTGATACAGGAAGTGCTCCACTGTGTTTTTAAACTCCGCACACTTTCACTAGAATCATTTGGATCATTTCAGCTGTGGAATGGGTTCATCGTTCTGGAGCCGTTCTGTTCAGTTTTGCAGTTTTTGCTGATATTTACACCTCCTCAGGACCTCCTCAGGACCTCCTCAGGACCTCCTCAGGACCTCCTCGCGGTCCCTGTGCCTCTGGGTGTGTGAGGAGGTGGGAGGGACCAGGATACGGATGTGGAAATAATGTGAGGCGAGAGCTTCCAGCGGCGAGAGCTTCAGATTGTGTGATTGTTTATTTGAGGGGAAGAGGCCTCAGACAAACATCCTGTTTTAAAACAGCAGCGAATCCGAGTCTGACACAGAGACAGAGGAATGTTCCAGAACCTGAGGACCTGAGGACCTGAGGGACCTGAGGACCTGAGGACCTGAGGGACCTGAGGACCTGAGGGACCTGAGGACCTGAGGACCTGAGGGACCTGAGGACCTGAGGGACCTGAGGGACCTGAGGGACCTGAGGACCTGAGGGACCTGAGGACCTGAGGACCTGAGGGACCTGAGGGACCTGAGGACCTGAGGGACCTGAGGACCTGAGGACCTGAGGGACCTGAGGACCTGAGGACCTGAGGGACCTGAGGGACCTGAGGACCTGAGGACCTGAGGACCTGAGGACCTGAGGACCTGAGGGACCTGAGGACCTGAGGACCTGAGGGACCTGAGGGACCTGAGGACCTGAGGGACCTGAGGACCTGAGGGACCTGAGGACCTGAGGGACCTGAGGAACAACAAACTCCTCAGCAGAACGCACAACAACACGACAACGACGCACAACAACGACGCACAACTACACGACAACGACACACAACTACACGACAACGACGCACAACAACGACGCACAACTACACGACAACGACACACAACTACACGACAACGACGCACAACTACACAACGACACACAACTACACGACACCGACGCACAACTGCACGACAACAACACACAACTACACGACAACGACGCACAACAACGACGCACAACTACACGACAACGACACACAACAACGACGCACAACTACATGACAACGACACACGACAACGACGCACAACTACACGACAACGACGCACAACTACACGACAACGACACACAACTACACGACAACGACATACAACTACACGACAACGACGCACAACGACGCACAACTACACGACAACGACGCACAACTACACGACAACCACGCACAACAACGACGCACAACTACACGACAACGACACACAACTACACGACAACGACGCACAACTACACGACAACGACACACAACTACACGACAACGACACACAACTACACGACAACGACACACAACTACACGACAACGACGCACAACAACGACACACAACTACACGACAACGACGCACAACTACACGACAACGACGCACAACAACGACACACAACTACACGACAACGACGCACAACGACGCACAACTACACGACAACGACGCACAACTACACGACAACGACGCACAACAACGACGCACAACTACACGACAACGACGCACAACTACACGACAACGACACACAACAATGACGCACAACTACACGACAACGACGCACAACTACACACGACTCATATACAGCACACACATTTCCTCCTCGTTTCCTGGAGTCGTGTTTGTTTCATTCACATTTCACACACAAACCTGCAGATTTAACACGAGTTCTTCTCTCAAAGTGAAAACACTGTTCCACCTCGTGATGTCATCATGTGGTGACACAGGAAGTGCTCCACTGTGTTTTTAAACTCCACACACCTTCACTAGAATCATTTGGATCATTTCAGTCCTGGAGTCGCCGATCTCGACTGAACTAAAAGTAAAAGTTCACTGTTCACTTGATGACATCACGAGGTGGAACAGAGCGTTTGGAGCTTTGGAGATGTTACAGACGAATAATAAAGAGTTCCTCAAACATGAGAATGAAACAAACACGACTCCAGGAGTTTGAGGAGGAAGATCAGAACTTGGAGCTCTCAGGAGTCAGGAAGTGCTCAGGAGGTGCACTGACGCCCTGGAGCATGCTGGGAGTTGTAGTTGTTTTTGCGCTTCTCAGATCCTGATCTCTCTCACTTCACACTGGTGGGTGGGGATAGGTGGGGATAGGTGTGGATAGGTGGGGATAGGTGGGGATAGGTGGAGATAGGTGGAGATAGGTGAAGATAGGTGGGGATAGGTGGTGAGGGGGACTCATATTTATGGTTAAGAAAGTGAATGATTTGAAACAGAAACTGGATTAAACTAAAGTTGTTTCATGAATTCTTGACCTCTGAGTTTTTGGAGTTCTGTCTGTGTGAGGCTAACTGTAGGCACTACTCTGTCTGACGCTCTGTGAGATGTAGGTGATCTCTCACCTTTTCAGATGATCTTCAGACTTGTTTTGTCAGTGTTTGCTAATGTGTGTGTTGTGTCTCCATGGTAACCCCCCAGGGACAGTGATGTCTGAAATCTGAAATTATCATCTTGTTTATTTTTCTTCAGATTAAAGTGATGGGAATCGTTATTATCGTTGTTTTCGGGTCTTTTTGAGCTGTGTCCAGGGCCGTCCTCTGTGTCCAGGGCCGTCCTCTTGTCTCACCCCCGTCCCTGCCCCAATCGCTGTGAGTGACACTAAACACAGACTGTTGAGATTAAACTCACAGTAATAGGTGCACTCCTCGTCCTAATGGCCGAGCGGAGCTGTGAGGTTCTGGGGTTAAGTGGAGCTCGACTCCGTAATGACTTCCAGACCTGAGATCTGAGCATGCTCCAAAGCCTGCCCAAAACCCGCCCAAACCCCTCCAAAAACCCTCCCAAAACCCTCCAAAAACCCTCTCAAAACCTGCCCAAAACCATCCAAAAACCCTCTCAAAACCTGCCCAAAACCATCCAAAAACCCTCTCAAAACCTGCCCAAAACCATCCAAAAACCCTCTCAAAACCTGCCCAAAACCCTCCCAAAACCTCTCAAAACCCTCCCAAAACCCTCCCAAACCCTCCCAAAACCCTCCAAAAACCCTCCAAAAACCTGCCCAAAACCCTCCCAAAACCCTCCAAAAACCTGCCCAAACCCTCCCAAAACCCTCTCAAAACCCTCCCAAAACTCCTCCCAAAACCCTCCAAAAACCCTCCCAAAACCCTCTCAAAACCCTCCCAAACTCCTCCCAAAACCATTCAAAAACCCTCCCAAAACCCGCCCAAAACCCTCTCAAAACCTCTCAAAACCCTCCCAAAACCCTCCCGACCCTCCCAAAACCTCCCAAAACCCTCCAAAAACCTGCCCAAAAACCCTCCCAAAAGCCTCCCAAAACCTGCCCAAAAACCCTCCCAAATCCCTCCAAAAACCCTCCAAAAACCTGCCCAAAACCCTCCCAAAACCCTCCCAAAACCCGCCCAAAACGCTCCAAAAACCTGCCCAAAACCCTCCCAAAACCTCTCAAAACGCTCCCAAAACCCTCCCAAAACCCTCCAAAAACCTGCCCAAAACCCTCCCAAAACCCTCCCGAACCCTCCCAAACCCTCCCAAAACCCTCCAAAAACCCTCCAAAAACCTGCCCAAAACCCTCCCAAAACCCTCCCAAAACCCTCCAAAAACCTGCCCAAACCCTCCCAAAACCCTCTCAAAACCCTCCCAAACTCCTCCCAAAACCCTCCCAAAACCCTCTCAAAACGCTCCCAAAACCCTCCCAAAACCCTCCAAAAACCTGCCCAAAACCATCCAAAAACCCTCTCAAAACCCGCCCAAAACCCTCCCAAAACCCGCCCAAACCCTCCCAAAACCCTCTCAAAACCCTCCCAAACTCCTCCCAAAACCCTCCCAAAACCCTCCCAAAACCCTCCCAAAACCCTCTCAAAACCCGCCCAAACCCGCTCACATCGCCTGAAAAGAGACCGGATTAAAGGTCCAAGTGAAGGTCCAGACTTTTGTGTCTTTATCTGTGGCCCACGGACCAGAAGATTGTTTCTGTGTTCTGCTTCATATTTATCTTTATTCTGAAACACGGTGAAACTTGATCATGTAATTTAAGCTTCAAACAGCTTCAGAACAGAATCAGTGAGAATTCTTCTGAAATCTGTGAGGAACGCTGTTGCTTGTGATGCAAAATAGTTTTTTTATCCTGTTTTGTAATTTGACTCTGACATAATGTTCCTTAAAGGGGCCGTGTCCTCTGTCCTCTGTCCTCTGTCCTCTGTCCTCTGTCCTCTGTCCTCTGTCCTCTGTCCTCTGTCGTTTCCTCTGTCGTTTCCTCTGTCGTTTCCTGCACTTTTATTTCATTCACACGTTTCACACAAACCTGCAGATTTATCATTTCAAACCACTGTGTTTTTAAACTCCACACACCTTCACTAGAATCCTGTGGATCATTTCAGTCCTGGAGTCGCAGATCTCGACTGAACTAAAGGTAAAAGTTCACTGTTCACCTGATGACATCACGAGGTTTGGAGCTTTGGAGATGTTACAGACGAATAATAAAGAGTTCCTCAAACATGAGAATGAAACAAACACGACTCCAGGAGTTTGAGGAGGAACATCAGAACATGAAGCTCACAGAGTCTGTTTAATCCAGGACTTTAAAATCTGAAATATTTAATGTTCTGGAAGTGAACAAACTCAAACGAATCCTCCAAACTCTGCTGTTCATCTGCTGCGTAAGACCCGGGCAGAGGTCCGAGTGCAGGCTCAGACCCGGACTGAGCTCCGTGTGAGGCGCTGAGGAGCTTCTGGTGAAGAGTTTCAGAGTTGTGGAGGTTTTCAGTGAAGCTGGAGCAGTCACAGTGGATCTCCTGAAACGGGAGATGTGTCTCAGAGCGAGGGGAAGTGGAGCGAGGAGCGAGCAGACCCACACGTAGACCTGGTCAGGAAGAGGACTGGCCCGGACCTTCTCATTGTCTCCACGTCTCACCCCCGTCCCCCGGGCTCTTCCTGCTCCTGAACACACGAGCCTCCACCACCCTGTCGGAGAAACGGCCCCCTGGTGTGAGGCTCCAAGGACCCGAGACTGTAGGGCCAGAAAGAGCGTGGGTCTGTGGGTCTGTGAGTCTGTGGGTCTGGAGGTCTGTGGGTCTGGAGGTCTGTGGGTCTGGAGGTCTGTGGGTCTGTGGGTCTGTGAGTCTGTGGGTCTGGAGGTCTGTGGGTCTGGAGGTCTGTGGGTCTGTGAGTCTGTGGGTCTGTGAGTCTGTGAGTCTGTGAGTCTGTGGGTCTGTGGGTCTGGAGGTCTGTGGGTCTGTGAGTCTGTGGGTCTGTGGGTCTGTGGGTCTGTGAGTCTGTGGGTCTGTGAGTCTGTGGGTCTGTGAGTCTGTGGGTCTGTGAGTCTGGAGGTCTGTGGGTCTGTGAGTCTGGAGGTCTGTGGGTCTGTGAGTCTGTGGGTCTGGAGGTCTGGAGGTCTGTGGGTCTGTGGGTCTGTGAGTCTGGAGGTCTGTGGGTCTGGAGGTCTGTGAGTCTGGAGGTCTGTGGGTCTGTGTGTCTGTGGGTCTGTGAGTCTGTGGGTCTGGAGGTCTGTGGGTCTGGAGGTCTGTGGGTCTGTGAGTCTGGAGGTCTGTGGGTCTGGAGGTCTGTGGGTCTGTGAGTCTGGAGGTCTGTGGGTCTGTGGGTCTGTGAGTCTGTGAGTCTGTGGGTCTGGAGGTCTGTGGGTCTGTAGGTCTGTGGGTCTGTGAGTCTGTGGGTCTGGAGGTCTGTGGGTCTGTAGGTCTGTGGGTCTGTGGGTCTGGAGGTCTGTGGGTCTGTGAGTCTGGAGGTCTGTGGGTCTGTGAGTCTGTGGGTCTGGAGGTCTGTGGGTCTGTAGGTCTGTGGGTCTGTAGGTCTGTGGGTCTGTGAGTCTGTGGGTCTGTGAGTCTGTGGGTCTGTGGGTCTGTGAGTCTGTGGGTCTGTGAGTCTGTGGGTCTGTGGGTCTGTGGGTCTGTGGGTCTGTGGGTCTGTGGGTCTGTGGGTCTGTGAGTCTGTGAGTCTGTGAGTCTGTGGGTCTGTGGGTCTGGAGGTCTGTGGGTCTGTGGGTCTGTGGGTCTGTGAGTCTGTGGGTCTGGAGGTCTGTGAGTCTGTGGGTCTGTGGGTCTGTGGGTCTGTGGGTCTGTGGGTCTGTGGGTCTGTGGGTCTGTGAGTCTGTGAGTCTGTGAGTCTGTGGGTCTGTGGGTCTGGAGGTCTGTGGGTCTGGAGGTCATGAGCTTGTGTGAAGTTGTCAGAGACCTGAACACACACACACGCACACACACACACACACACACACACACACACACACACACACACACACACACACACACACACACACAGTCTGAGGGTGTAGACGTTCTGAAGTTCTGGTGTTGGTTTAGTCCCGGCAGCGCCCCCTGGAGGCAGAGGTTTTACTGCGTGATATTGGACCTTCTGTTTATTGATTTTCTGCTCTGTCGAGGTCTTCAGATCTTCAGAGTGGCTCTCTGAGTTCTGAACCTTTCCTCTCGTTTCAGATGCCAGTCTGTCCCCGGACGCGCTGAAGCAGGTCCACTGGTGTAACGTGGCGTACTGGGAGCACCGCACACGCGTGGGGCGTCTCTACACCGTCTACGAACACTCCGTCTCCATCTTCTATGATCTACCTCAGGGCACAGGCTTCTGCCTGGGCCAGCTCAGCCTGGAGCAGCGCAGCAGCACGGTGCAGAGGACTCGAGGGAAAATCGGATACGGCATCCTCCTGAGCAAAGAGCCGGACGGCGTGTGGGCGTACAACCGCAGCCATCACCCCATCTTCGTCAACTCGCCCACGCTGGACGCGCCGGGCACCAGGGCGCTGGTGGTGAGGAAGGTAATGCCCGGGTTCTCCATCAAAGTGTTCGACTTCGAGCGCTCGTGCGCCCTGCGCCGCGGCTCGGACGCGGAGCCGGACGGGCCCTTTGACCCCAACAGCGTGAGGATCAGCTTCGCCAAAGGCTGGGGCCCCTGTTACTCCAGACAGTTCATCACCTCGTGCCCCTGTTGGCTCGAGATCCTCCTCAACACCCACAGATAACAGACTGTCCAAATATCTGCTACCTAGATTTAATATAAAGTTTTATATATTATATGAAATCTATATTGTACTTGTAAATATGGAGTCATTTTTACATGTGGTTATTTATGTACGGTGCAATGTGTATACGGACAAGAGGAAACATGGAAATGCACTTTGGCTTATATATATTATATATATAAATGTATTAAGACAATAAAAGTTCAATACGAGCGGAGACACAGTCGGACACACCTGGATTTGATGTATAGTTTTTATATACCATTAATATCCAGACCACACATAGAATCACACCTTCATAATAAAGTATTTGCATTAAAAAACACTCGTTTCTTTCACTCTGAAACTCGTGACTCCTCCACACTTTTATTTTCAAACTTTCAGAATTGTGTTGTCTGGATTTTATTAGCCGGTTGTCCTTGAGGTCCCGGGAGCCTTTGCTGCGGGGACGATCGGGGCCGGTGTCCCCCTCACGTGTCCCCCTCGTGTCTCGTCCAGGCTCGGCACTGACCGCTGCACGACCGCTGCACGACCGCTGCACGACCGCTGCACGACCGCTGCACGGCCGCTGCACGACCGCTGCACGACCGCTGCACGACCGCTGCACGACCGCTGCACGACCGCACCACCTCAGATCTGCTGGAATGTGCTCAGAAATGAGGGAGTGTTATGAGCTGTGTGGAATCTTAAAGGCAGCGCCAGGGTGGATGTGGTTTAGAGCTTCCTCCATAATGACGGGGTTTGAGGAGGGGGCGCCCCACTCTGCCAGCTCTGCACAAAAACACACACACTCTGCACAAAAACACACAAAAACACACACACTCTGCACAAAAATACACAAAAACACACACACTGCACAAAAACACACACACTCTGCACAAAAACACACAAAAACACACACACTGCACAAAAACACACACACTCTGCACAAAAACACACACACTCTGCACAAAAACACACAAAAACACACACACTCTGCACAAAAACACACACACTCTGCACAAAAACACACACACTCTGCACAAAAACACAAAAACTCTGCACAAAAACACAAAAACTCTGCACAAAAACACACAAACTCTGCACAAAAAGCAAAAACTCCGCACAATAACACACAAACTGCACAAAAACACACACACTCTGCACAAAAACACACACTCTGCACAAAAACACACAAACTGGACAAAAACACACAGACTCTGCACAAAAACACACACTCTGCACAAAAACACACACACTCTGCACAGAAACACACAAACTCTGCACAAAAAGACAAAAACCCTGCACAAAAACACACAAAGTCTGCACAAAAACACACACACTCTGCACAAAAACACACACACTCTGCACAAAAACACACAAACTCTGCACAAAAACACACACACTCTGCACAAAAACACACAAACTCTGCACAAAAACACACACACTCTGCACAAAAACACACAAACTCTGCACAAAAACACACAAACTCTGCACAAAAACACACACACTCTGCACAAAAACACACACACTCTGCACAAAAACACACACACTCTGCACAAAAACACACAAACTCTGCACAAAAACACACACTCTGCACAAAAACACACAAACTCTGCACAAAAACACACACACTCTGCACAAAAACACACAAACTCTGCACAAAAACACACACACTCTGCACAAAAACACACACACTCTGCACAAAAACACACACACTCTGCACAAAAACACACACACTCTGCACACAAACACAAAAACTCTGCACAAAAACACACAAACTCTGCACAAAAACACACAAACTCTGCACAAAAACACACAAACTCTGCACAAAAACACACAAACTCTGCACAAAAACACACAAACACTGCACAAAAACACACACACTCTGCACAAAACCACAAACACTCTGCACAAAAAGACACAAACTCTGCACAAAAACACACAAACTCTGCACAAAAACACACACACTCTGCACAAAAACACACACACTGCACAAAAACACACAAACTCTGCACAAAAACACACACACTCTGCACAAAAACACACACACTCTGCACAAAAACACACACACTCTGCACAAAAACACACAAACTGCACAAAAACACACACACTGCACAAAAACACACAAACTGCACAAAAACACACACACTGCACAAAAACACACAAACTGCACAAAAACACACAAACTGCACAAAAACACACACACTCTGCACAAAAACACACACAAACTGCACAAAAACACACAAACTGCACAAAAACACACACACTCTGCACAAAAACACACACACTCTGCACAAAAACACAAACTCTGCACAAAAACACACACACTCTGCACAAAAACACACAAACTCTGCACAAAAACACACACTCTGCACAAAAACACACAAACTCTGCACAAAAACACACAAACTCTGCACAAAAACACACAAACTCTGCACAAAAACACACAAACTCTGCACAAAAACACAAACTGCACAAAAACACAAACTCTGCACAAAAACACACAAACTCTGCACAAAAACACACAAACTGCACAAAAACACACAAACTCTGCACAAAAACACACAAACTCTGCACAAAAACACACAAACTCTGCACAAAAACACACAAACTGCACAAAAACACACAAACTCTGCACAAAAACACAAAAACACACAAACTCTGCACAAAAACACACACACTCTGCACAAAAACACACACACTCTGCACAAAAACACACACACTCTGCACAAAAACACACAAACTGCACAAAAACACACACACTCTGCACAAAAACACACACACTCTGCACAAAAACACACACACTCTGCACAAAAACACACACACTCTGCACAAAAACACACACACTCTGCACAAAAACACACACACTCTGCACAAAAACACACACACTCTGCACAAAAACACACACACTCTGCACAAAAACACACACACTCTGCACAAAAACACACACACTCTGCACAAAAACACACAAACTCTGCACAAAAACACACAAACTCTGCACAAAAACACACACACTCTGCACAAAAACACACACTCTGCACAAAAACACACACACTCTGCACAAAAACACACAAACTGCACAAAAACACACACACTCTGCACAAAAACACACACACTCTGCACAAAAACACACACACTCTGCACAAAAACACACACACTCTGCACAAAAACACACAAACTCTGCACAAAAACACACAAACTCTGCACAAAAACACACAAACTCTGCACAAAAACACACAAACTGCACAAAAACACACACACTCTGCACAAAAACACACAAACTCTGCACAAAAACACACACACTCTGCACAAAAACACAAACTCTGCACAAAAACACACAAACTCTGCACAAAAACACACAAACTGCACAAAAACACACACACTCTGCACAAAAACACACAAACTCTGCACAAAAACACACAAACTCTGCACAAAAACACACAAACTGCACAAAAACACACAAACTCTGCACAAAAACACACAAACTCTGCACAAAAACACACAAACTCTGCACAAAAACACACAAACTCTGCACAAAAACACACAAACTCTGCACAAAAACACACAAACTGCACAAAAACACACAAACTCTGCACAAAAACACACAAACTGCACAAAAACACACACACTCTGCACAAAAACACACACACTCTGCACAAAAACACACAAACTCTGCACAAAAACACACAAACTGCACAAAAACACACAAACACTGCACAAAAACACACAAACTGCACAAAAACACACACACTCTGCACAACAACACACACACTCTGCACAAACACACACAAACTCTGCACAAAAACACACAAACTGCACAAAAACACACACTCTGCACAAAAACACACACTCTGCACAAAAACACACACACTCTGCACAAAAACACACAAACTCTGCACAAAAACACACACACTCTGCACAAAAACACACAAACTCTGCACAAAAACACACACACTCTGCACAAAAACACACACTCTGCACAAAAACACACACACTCTGCACAAAAACACACACACTCTGCACAAAAACACACACACTCTGCACAAAAACACACAAACTCTGCACAAAAACACACACTCTGCACAAAAACACACACACACTCTGCACAAAAACACACAAACTCTGCACAAAAACACACAAACTGCACAAAAACACACACACTCTGCACAAAAATACACAAAAACTACACAAAAATACACAAAAACTACACAAAAATACACAAACTCTGCACAAAAATACACAAAAACTACACAAAAATACACAAAAACTACACAAAAACACACAAACTCTGCACAAAAACACACAAACTCTGCACAAAAATACACAAAAACTGCACAAAAATACACAAACTGCACAAAAATACACAAAAATACACAAACTGCACAAAAACACACAAACTCTGCACAAAAATACACAAAAAACAAAAACTCTGCACAAAAATACACAAACTGCACAAAAACACACAAACTTTGCACAAAAATACACAAACTCTGCACAAAAACACAAACTCTGCACAAAACTACACAAAAAACACAAAAACTACACAAAAAACACAAAAACTCTGCACAAAAATACACAAAAACTGCACAAAATTCCGTGTTTCTTTCAAACTTTCCGGGGAAAAGAACCCAGTGGGTGTAATGACCTGGTGCCGCCTGCGTGTGGCGCTGTCAGCGGGTGTAATGACCTGGTGCCGCCTGCGTGTGGCGCTGTGTGTTTATGTTGCCGTTACTGTTGCCGGGGTTTGGCATGTTTGGTCTTTAATAGTTAATCGTCATGGCAACGGAAAAGTGAACACTTTAAATCGACATTTAACAAATACAGAATTATAAAAACGATCTGTTTCCCAGAGCGATCAGTTCATTTACCGATCAATACTTTGAACTGGTCGTCCACGTTCTCTGAGGAAGGGTGAAGCTAACTGGAAGCACTGCTCTGTCTGAAGCTTTATTTGAACCCAAACTTCTACCAGGTTCATCTTGTTTTCAGATTATCGCTTTACGAGTTCTGAATGTGATCAATTCTCCGTCAGTGAAATGATCATTTCACGACTTTTTAATCATTTTCTGATCGATTTAAGTTTTGGCTTTTTGCAGGAGCCTGAACTGACCACAGACTCACGTTTGTATTTGTTTTTTCTGATGATCCTAAAACCTTTTGCACTGTCGCCATGGTAACTGCGGAACATTCCACCACAGACCCCCCCCCCCCAGAGCGACGGCGCCGAAACCACAAAAAACACAAAAAACACACAGAAAACACAAAAGACACACAAAAAACACACAAAAAACACACAAAAAAACACAAAAAAAAAAAAAAACACAAAAAAACACAAAAAACACAAAAAACACACAGAAAACACAAAAAACACACAGAAAACACAAAAACACCAAAAAAACACAAAAAACACACAAAAAACACCAAAAAAACACAAAAAACACAAAAAACACAAAAAACACACAGAAAACACAAAAACACCAAAAAAACACAAAAAACACACAAAAAACACCAAAAAAACACAAAAAACACAAAAAACACAAAAAACACATTTCTCACATTCAGATTCCCACGGTTCATTATTGAATTTGAAAAAAAAAAAAAATATATATATATAGAATATTTGTGTTTTTACTCTGACGAGCTGAGGAGGAGGAGAGGAGGAGCAGAGGAGGAGCAGAGGAGGAGCTGAAGAAGAGTAGAGGAGGAGCAGAGGAGGAGCTGAGGAGGAGGAGCAGAGGAGGAGGATCAGAGGAGGAGCTGAAGAAGAGTAGAGGAGGAGCAGAGGAGGAGCTGAAGAAGAGTAGAGGAGGAGCAGAGGAGGAGGAGCTGAAGAAGAGCAGAGGAGGAGGAGAGGAGGAGGAGCTGAAGAAGAGTAGAGGAGGAGCAGAGGAGGAGCTGAGGAGGAGGATCAGAGGAGGAGGAGGAGAGGAGGAGGAGCAGAGGAGGAGCTGAAGAAGAGTAGAGGAGGAGCAGAGGAGGAGGAGCTGAGGAGGAGGATCAGAGGAGGAGCATCTGGGCGGGTTCAGGAGGATTCTTCTGTTCTCAAAATGGTTCAGTAAAACTAAAATCTGATGTTTCACAAACAGCTGGAGTTTGTTTGTTTCTCGTGTTCGAGGAAACGTCTGAGAAAAACTAAACGTGTGAAACTCCAGGAGGAACTCCAGGAGGAACTCCAGGAGGAACTCCAGGAGGAACTCCAGGAGGAACTCCAGGAGGAAACATCAGGACAGAATGTGGAGTCTGGGACACTTTTTGTGGTGAGGATCTGGAGGAGTTCCACGGCTGCAGGAGGAATGTTCTCCGTGTGGAACCTCAGGATAATAACAGGGTTCAAAAAGAGGCACTTCTGAGGACTGTTTCACTGGAGACACGTCCTGACCTCAGCCGGACCTTCTCACCACAACGGATTTTTACTCATATCTGAACTTTAAAACTTGGCTCATCAAATTATTAAAAACCTGGAAGCAGTTTTGTCTTCGTAAAGTAAAAAACTGGATGTGTTCACAGATTTTAGTCCAAACTCTGGTTTAAACTCGAATTCAGTTTGAAAATACGTGAAGCTTCTTCAATGAGGAGCTTTAAGTCCTGTTCTGATGTTCTGATGTTCTGATGTTCTGATGTTCTGATGTTCCTCAAACACCTGGAGTCGTGTTTGTTTCATTCTCATGTTTGAGGAACTCTTTATTATTCGTCTGTAACATCTCCAAAGCTCCAAACGCTCTGTTCCACCTCGTGATGTCATCAAGTGATAGATCTGAACTTCAGTAAAGATTACGACTGGATTTTTCAAAAAGTCTATGGGAAACTGAAAGATAAATTTACTTCTGGAACCAGAGCGGACTGTGGAGGTAATGAGCTTTTGGTTAACTCAAAAACCAATAAATAATCAATAATAAAACAAATCATTTCCCTTGTGGATCAATAAAGTTTGTCTAAACCAGGGGTGGGCAAACTTTTTGAGTCGTGGGCCACAAAGGAGGAGCAGGAGGAGGAGCAGGAGGAGCAGGAGGAGCAGGAGGAGGAGCAGGAGGAGCAGGAGGAGCAGGAGGAGGAGCAGGAGGAGCAGGAGGATTTAGTGTTTTATAATCCACCTCATAAGAGAACAAAAGAACAGAACTCTGTTCACTGTTTATTGAAATAACTTCAAACAATGAAAATTAAATGAATAAAATAAGTTTTTTTTATAGTTTTGCTACTAACAGTTACAGTATTAAAGCCCCAGTGTGTAGGTTTGGTGGTGCATAGGTGGATGGTGCTATTGCACTTCCTGTTTTGGCTACGGCAGACCTCGAGGGTCACCCAGGCGCGCCGTAACGCAGACAGCTCGTGTACCCGCGCACGAGCCGCACGCACCCGGCGCTGTCCGAGTCCTCGCCGACAACTACGGTATAAATAAAACGCGGTCCCGTTCACTGTTTTTTTTTTTTCTTTTCTCATGAAAACACACATTCCCGATCATGTACCATGACACTCTACACATCAAATGAAACCTTACAGTCTCCTCTTTTTGACTATGCAATTCATTTCCCTGCACAACAATCACTCCCCGAGCACATGGGGCTTTTATACGGAAAAGCACAAAACGAGGTTTGTTACTTAGCTTACCTTAGAATGCTTTGCACAGGTCAAACTCTGTATTTCACCATAAACTTGCTCTCAATTTGTCCGTAAGGATCCAGCGAATAAAATCCAGTAAAACAATTTAGTCCAAAACACGTGTTAGATCCATTACGACGTCTGATCCGGCAGCATGCTTGTGTTGTTTACCCAAAACCACGAGCCTTGCCGAAGGCGGAGCCCAAATGTCCTTCTGCGGCTCTCGTATTCAAAATGGCTGCCTCTGCATGGGGAAGATCCCCCTTTTATGTGACTATATCTAAGTCCAAAAGAATACTTTGATTTCATGATGGAAGTGAAAAGGCTTGGAAAACACTGTATTTTTGAATGGGTATCTTCAATTTCAGTAATTAACGGGTAAAAATCTTACACACTGTCCCTTTAAAGCACCAAAAGTTCTGTCTTCACTTCTAAAACCGTAGGAGATGCAGATCTACTCGTCCTGCCAAAACTCAACGACCAGCACCAGGACAGTGCCAGCACCAGGACAGTGCCAGTGCCAGTGCCAGTGCCAGTGTGGGGCATGTTGTTCATATCTGCACACCACATACGTGCACACCTGAACACAAACCACATGTTGTTAAATCTTTTACATGTCTTGGTATTGGACATGTTGAGCAGCTACTAAAGAAACTGAGGCTGAAAATCGGCTTTTACTTTGGGAACAGGTGATGTTTTTCTTTTAATGCCAAAAAGAAACTAGTAGCAGCCACATTTTTACCCATTTTGGATTATGGTGACCTGATTTACACGAATGCCCCAATTCAAATATTGAAGCTGTTAGATTGTATCATCATCACAAACTGTGACACACAGGCCTGGTCTGGTAATCAGGCACACCGGGCATTTTCCCGGTGGGAAATGCCCGGTGACTTAGAGACAGGCCCACAATTTAGGACTAAACCAGGACTAAACCAGGTCTGAACCAGGACTAAACCAGGTCTGAACCAGGACTGAACCAGGACTAAACCAGGACTAAACCAGGACTGAACCAGGACTAAACCACTGCTAATCAAGAGGAAAAACTTATTTATGCAAATACGTAAAGGAAAAATAATAATAATTGTCTTATTCTGATCATTTGTATAACAGGGTTCATGAGGCAGAGTGACACATTCAATCAAGACTAACGATGTTATAAAAATATGAAAAATAGAAGATAAACCTTTGCTCTGCCCATTCTTTTGGAAAACTGTTTGATGATGTCAAGTCCAGGGGATCATGTGGTTCACTGCTGATTGACTGATTGATTGATTGATTGATCATGTGGTTCTGCTTTGAATAATAAATATTATTTGAAATATCATGTCTATTAAAACAAATGTTCCACAGTTACAAGAGATGGAAATGAAACTAATTATACAAAAAACAAGAAATTTCAATTCAATTTTAACTGGTTTATTTGAGATTCAGTTTGGTCATTAGAGGGGTGGGACAAGAGGAAAATAATAATAATAATAATAATAATAATAATAATAATAATAATAATAATAATAATAAAAAAACATTTTGGGGGGTTATTTGGTATTTTAAAAACTATTTTCAAGCATTCTTTTCTCTTAGGTTTTTTAGATTTGGTCTCAGGACAAGTAAATTCACTCAGAAACTGTATGTTTTAGTCTTTTGTGTGTGGATTATTTAATATTTGATGGGTGGGACATAAAATGTCCTCCAATTCTGGTACATTTCAGTTTTATATTTATGGTTCAGCTTCATCTTTTAACATTACTAGATAAATAATAACACGGCGGTGAAAAGAGAATTATTTAGTTTAAAACGGGAAAAACAAACAAATAAAACATTATTTTTACGGTTTCCACTCACCGGAAGTGACGCAGTAAAGTTGAAAGGTTATCGATGCTAATGCTAAGTGGCTAATCCTTGCTACCGACTTGTTCCAGATGTGACACAGTTCTAAAAGAGTTTATCTTTAGGATATTTAGGATGTCAGACACAGAAGAAAACAGCGCGATGTCGGATCCGTGTGTCCTCATCACCAGCTCCGACCCCGCGTTTAAAGAACAACAACTCATCAAGCGTAAGAAACCTCCTCCTGCACCTCCTCCAAGTCTGTTTAAGGACACTTTTTAAATTAGGCTGACCACATATTGACCCGGGACAGTCCCACGTCTGAGCCCTGTGTCCCCTGTCCCCGCAGATTTGTCCAAACCAGTGATTTGTCCCAGTTTTATACTCAGGGCTCTCAAGTTTTGAAGATTGGTAGGAGTGAGATTTCCGAGGACAAAAAGTCCATATTATCATTCAATAATTCAATAATGCACAGGATATGTTATCACACACAGTCCTGGTTTAGTCCTGGTTTAGACCTGGTTTAGTCCTGGTTTAGTCCTGGTTTAGACCTGGTTTAGTCCTGGTTTAGTCTTGGCTTAGTCCTGGTTTAGTCTTGGCTTAGTCCTGGTTTAGTCCTGGTTTAGTCCTGGTTTAGTGCTGGTTTAGTCCTGGTTTAGTCTTGGCTTAGTCCTGGTTTAGTCCTGGTTTAGTCCTGGTTTAGTCCTGGTTTAGTCCTGGTTTAGTCCTGGTTTAGTTCTGGTTTAGTGCTGAAATAGATGCAGAAATAATCTGATAATATGACTCACTCGTATCCATGTCTGCACGTGTCACGGTCTTTAATAATCCGGAGCTCTGGAGAAAAGGACATAACCCGAACTTATCCCGTGTCCCGAGGCGAGAGTTCCTTCTTGCGTAGCATTAACGTAGCAAGTTAAGGATTCTTCTTCTCTTGGAAATGCCGCGTAAATATCAGCTGATCGGCGATCCGGCCTCACAGCTGATGCTCAACTCCAGTACTGGTGTGCAGTGACTTTTTTTCGCTGAAATCGCGCGGTGTCTGCATTAACTTACCGATTTTCTGGGCACAGAAGCGCTGTGAACAGTGGCTACAGTTTTGAATTGCTTAAAAAAAATTCAGCGTGAAAAATACCATGTGTGGCGTGTGAACACGTCGAATTGCGTGTGTCACACTCTCAAAGCGTGAGACTTGAGAGCCCTGTTTATACTAGATAATGTCCCAATTTTTGACCAGTCTGATCTAAACCAGGACTAAACAAAGACTAAACCAGGACTAAAACTGGACTAAAACAATTACTGCCAACAGTAAAGGGGGAATATATTGTCATTTGTTCAGCTAAAATACAAAAAACTGCTCTTGGAAATGACCATAGGGGAAGAAAAGTAGTATTCCCTCTGGTGTGGAGCACGATATAAAGAATAAAGCACCCAAGAGTCTGAGGAGAGATCAGGAGAGATTCTGACTTATCCGCCTGTCCAATGTGGTGTTGGGCATCACTGCGGACATGGCAGATGATGATGATGATGATGTAGAAACAGTGTAGGACGCTCTGCTCTGGTAAATCGTCTTCTGCATAAATTTGGGTCTTGTACAAATAAGATGAAGTTGTTCTTGTTTAAATCGTATTGTTCCCCACTGTCCACAGCCCACCTCAGTTTACAAAGTCTGCAGGTGTCACACCGACGCTCTGCGAGGCTTTTGAGGAGGTCACGACGGACGAGTGCGACTGAGATGTTTGTCACTGCACGAGTGAACACTCTGCAGCTGTACAAGAACTTTAACGTACAGTTTTATCTGCAGACTGAACAGATCAGACAATGGAAGAATAACGGCATCACAAATTTGAGACTCGGTGCGACACGATGTCAGTCCAACAGGTGGAGACACTGGTGTGGCTCTTTTAAAAACATCAATGTTTATTGTTTTGTATTGTCCCTGTCCTCGTCCGTTTTAAAAAATGGACCATGAATCTGGAATAAAGATGAATTGAATTATTTCCTGACCCAAAGTGAGAGGAGGATGGACAGTGTTTTATCTCAACTCTTCACTGTTTTTTATTTATACCCACCATCCCAGTCTGGGGGTAACCTGGGAAATCCCAGGCTGCTTTCGTTCATTCTGATCTGAAACACAGCCTGGCAACGAGGCTAAGTGAGCTCTTCTGGGAGCCAATCAGAGAGCGGGGAGGGGTGGAAAGACGGTGACGCGTACTAGGTGACAAACGGAAACTTGTAGGCCGTTTCCCAATTCACCGACGGCACACTTGTGAGCGTCCTTGGAACGGGATATGCATCATATCCGGCGCGACAAGCGCCGTTCCATTCATTTTTTTCCACTGCACCGTTAAGACGAGCTCTGAACGGCGCCGTCGTTTCCATGGAAATCGGGGCGTGGACCAAGCGTGCAAACATGCACGCTTCGCACACTTAAAAGCCCCAGCATGCACAGCGCGGGAGGATATATGACTACAAAGACCGACTCGCCAGCGACATCCACAAGTGAGAGTTGCGACGTCACTATAAAATATACGTACTGGTTCACCTCACCTACAACTATGCTACATGAAACTCTTCATAAACTACGCTAAACATGTGTGACGGTGGCCGTAACGGCATAGATCACGGCACCTGTATTACCGTTCACATGCTTTTCCCCTGACACTTCGATATTTCCTTTGCTGTTGTAATGCTGGATATTCTACAGTATCGCCATGTCCAGCGTTTACTCTAACCTGCGCACTGCTCGCACATTCTCAGCGCACAAGAAAACTTTCGGATGTGGAGTTAGTGTGTTTGCTCAGACACATTAAAAATTAGGGGGAAGATTGGCCATGTCCCAATTCCAAGTATTACTAGTCGCAATAGAATAATATTTTTGTCTTTAGGGAACAAGGAGCAGACCACCCGGCTCATTGAGCTGAGGCGGGACCTGTTCAATTTTGCAGACGGCCATGTGAGAAACGTACTGCACTAAGGACAGAGAGAGTGTGCGCCGTCTCAACGACAAACCGAGTGCACACTCACAAGCGTGCCGTCGCTGAATTGGGAAACGGCCGTAGTTTGAACTGACAACTGACATGAGGCTCTGGGCTACGTATACGCCAAATGATAGACATTCGTAACGCCCAATAAATGGCCGCTGGCGATCGTAAACCACACCTCCACTACGAGATATTCAGGAGGTGCTCCCAGACCATATCTCACTGTGATATGGTCTGGGGTAAACCAGGCAAGTCTGGGGGTGTCCCTGTTGTGAATTTTGAAAATCCGGTCCCCCTGATTTAAACGACCGCTCTTGGATCAGTTCCCTCACACAGACCAGCTGCAGCTTCATCTTTATCATCAGATTTTGTGTTCACACTTCTGGATGTGGCAATAAAGTGTAAATGACGTTTGTTTTTTAGAGATTCTGAATTCAAGTACGTTACCTGAGCCCGCCAAAGCAGACAAAGGAGTGGTGTGGTACCCATGGACCATCAACAACAAATATTACACGGCAGAAGTGTCCCTGTGCGCTGTCCCCAACACTTTTCATATGTCATTAGAGATTTTCCAGGCGACGCAGGCTTTCATCGCTTATTTCGACAGTTCCGTGGTGAGTGGGATTTAGTGACATGTTGTGCTTCATAGATTTGGGTTAAACCTCTCCAGTTTGTGATTGCAGAAAGACGGACTTGAAAAGTTGAATCCCTGGATATCGGTGGTAGAAGAGATCGCTCCAGAGGTTCTAATTCTAGTTTGTGACAAAGTCTGTGAAAACGGTTTGTTTCTGAAACAGGAGGAGGTACAGATTCACGCAGACTGTTTGAATTATTCTCACGACTTTCTGTTTGGTGTTTCAGGGGTCTCGAGGCCTGAGGCACAGCAGTGGTGTTTGGCTCATTGTTTTGAACTGATAGAGCTTAACCCCCAGGATCTCCCAGATGAGGAAGGTAAAAACAGCTTTTCATTATACTGTACACACCTGACTATAAGCCGCACCAAATTTTTTTTATTTATTAAGATTTGTACATATATAAGCCGCAGGTGTCCACATTGTAACTTGAGATATTTACACAGAAAGATGGTAGGCAAAAGGATTTTAAAATTTTAATTTACATAAATACCAGTACATGCGTTTTTCGAACAGCGCCTACGGTAGAAACATGGCAGAAACACGGTGGTAACACGGTGGAAACACGGCAGAAACACGGTGGTAACACGGTAGAAACACGGCAGAAACACGGTGGTAACATGGCTGAAACACGGCAGAAACACGGTGGTAACACGGTAGAAACATGGCAGAAACACGGTGGTAACACGGTAGAAACACGGCAGAAACACGGTGGAAACATGGCAGAAACACGGTGGTAACACGGTAGAAACATGGCAGAAACGGTGGTAACACGGTAGAAACACGGCAGAAACACGGTGGTAACATGGCTGAAACACGGCAGAAACACGGTGGTAACATGGCTGAAACACGGCAGAAACACGGTGGTAACACGGTAGAAACATGGCAGAAACACGGTGGTAACACGGTAGAAACATGGCAGAAACACGGTGGTAACACGGTAGAAACACGGCAGAAACACGGTGGAAACATGGCAGAAACACGGTGGTAACACGGTAGAAACATGGTGGTAACATGGCTGAAACACGGCAGAAACACGGTGGTAACACGGTAGAAACATGGCAGAAACACGGTGGTAACACGGTAGAAACATGGCAGAAACACGGTGGTAACACGGTAGAAACATGGCAGAAACATGGCAGAAACACGGTGGTAACGGTAGAAACATGCCAGAAACACGGTGGTAACACGGTAGAAACACGGCAGAAACACGGCAGAAACACGGTGGTAACACGGTAGAAACACGGCAGAAACACGGTGGTAACACGGTAGAAACACGGCAGAAACACGGTGGTAACACGGCAGAAACACGGCAGAAACACGGTGGAAACACGGCAGAAACACGGTGGTAACACGGCAGAAACACGGTGGAAACACGGCAGAAACACGGTGGTTAACATGGCTGAAACACGGCAGTAAAACAACTGTAAAATGGCCTGTAGCCTCTGGAAACCTTAAAATAAAGTTTCAAGTTTAACTTTAAGGGTAAACCCCCTGAACTCGATCTCACAGAACTGTTGATACCTGACGCGTGCGGTGGAGCTCGGGTTACGCGCTACATTCGATGTCCTGATAAAGAATTAATCCAAACATAAGCCGCACCTGATTATAAGCTGCAGGGTCTGAAGTGTGAGAAAAAAATAGCGGCTTATAGTCCGAAAAGTACGGTAAATATAAGTTCAGATTAATGTCAAAAGTTAAAAATTCTTCTTTTTTCTTTTTTTTAAGATGACTTTCCAGAATCCACAGGGGTGAAGCGTATTGTCCAAGCGCTAAACGCTAACGTGTGGTCCAATGTGGAGATGAAAAATGGTCAGACAGTAGTTTAAAAGTTTTAATGTCCGTAATATTTGAGTTACTTGAGCCTGGTGTTGTTGCAGGAAACAGCCAGGGCCTGGGTCTGATGAGCAGTTTGGTCGCTGTGGCAGGGAGGCACACCTCCTCCCGGAGCAGTGCAGAGGCTTCAGTGACTTCACCTCTTTTTTTATACATTCAAAAGTTTTGGGTTTCAGGGTGATTTCTGAACATTTGTGTGTTTTTGCGTTAGCTCTCAGGTTTACCAGCACTGGGGTCTGCAGATGTGGAGGAGCAAAAGGAAAGTGAGAAACCCGCCACACAGGAGGAGAGTGTGATCGGTGAGTGAGTCTTTGACGTTTTTTGGTGGAAGTGGAGAAGTTTGTATTCGTTTTGGCCTTTTGTCCACACGGCGCCGGCGTTTTGGTGGGCGAAAACTGGTGCTTTTCCACCTTCAAGGCACTCAAAGCGCTTTACAACAAGGAACCACACACACATTCACACACCAGTGTACGCAGACACTGGGGGCGAGGCGGCTTAAGTGTCTTGCCCAAGGACACAACAGCAGTGTTCATCTGTGGGAGCTGGAATCGTAAATCTGCCCGCTCAACCACTGATGTTTCTTATGTCAAGAGCGGGATTTGAACCGCCAACCTTTGGATCAGCTCTACCAACTGCCGCCCGAGTGGAGAAATCTGAGAACGCCGGGGTCGCGTTGTCGCGTGGACGAGCAAAACGCAGCTTTTGGAAAACGATGACGTTGCGATGTTTGTTTGAGGAAGAGAAAGGACTTTATGCACATGCGCTCTTTGTAGTTTATGTTTCCGGTGGCTCTGGCTGTTTCCTGTTTACAGCGCCACATATCGGTGTGGCGTATGTATGACATCGTTTTCACTCCGTTTTCGTCTGGACGCGAATATTTACTGATCTGACGTGTGTGGACGCAAATTATTTTCAACCCACATTAAACAAATCCAGGAGCGTTGTGGTGTGGACGTGACCTTTTAATTTATTTATTTATTTATTTATTTTTTATTTTTTTTAATTTTAATTTTAATTTTTTTAATTTAATTTAATTTTTTTATTTATTTTTATTTATTTATTTATTTTTATTTATTTTTATTTTAATTTTTATTTTTTTTTAATTTTTTTTTTTTTTTTTTAAATTTTATTTATTTATTTATTTATTTATTTATTTATTTATTTATTTTTATTTTATTTATTTTTTTTCATTACATTTTATTACATATTTTATTATATTGTTTATTATATTGTTTACTTCTTCCCCTGCACTTTTGCAACACTTTTTTTTACCATGTACTATTATTGCAGTTATTAGTACTTCTTGACTATCTCAGCGAGTCAACGGTTCTTCTGATCCTGAGCATTTCATTGCTTTGTTGACCTTGTGTTGATTCTGCATATGACAAATAAACAATCTTGAATCTTGACCTTAGACAGAAGAAAAGTTTACTCTGTTCATCTGCTGTCTTTGGCCCATGGAAAATAAATGTTTGTATTTGTTTTTTGTTTTACCACAGATGCCATGACCGATTTGGACATCCAGGAACTTGCCGACCTCACTGCAGGAAATGCAGATGTGGATAATTTTGAACGTCTCTTCACTAAACTCAAAGAAATGAAAGGTACAAACTAAACCCTGCCCTCTGCTCTGTTACTGTCGTTTCCTCGTCACAAACAGAACTGGAGTTGTGTTTTGTTTCATTCGCACAAGTTTAACGCACAAACCTGCAAATTTAACACGAGTCGAACTGAAAACTATTCCAGGAAGTGCTCCACTGTGTTTTTAAACTCCACACATCTTCCCTAGCATCATTTGGATCATTTCAGTCCTGGAGTCGCTGATCTTGACTGAACTGTTCACACATTTGCACATTCACACCGAGCGCCTGAGAGAGCGGCAGCTCCGGCCTAACTACCGTGGAAGTTAAGCTTGTTTGTTTGCACTTTTACATTTTATTCTGTTATTCTGTCCAATTAACACTAGCTATGTTTTTTGGGCATTTTTGGTGTTTTTTTCTTGATTTCGGCTTGTCTCTTTGTTTTTTGTTTTTTTTATACAATTTCCCTTGTGGATCAATAAAATTTGTCTAAGTCTAACTAAAGGTAAAAGGAGCTGTTCACTTGGAAACTACCATTTGATGACATCACAAAGTGGACCTGGTTTAGTCCTGGTTTAGTCCTGGTTTAGACCTGGTTTAGACCTGGTTTAGACCTGGTTTAGTCCTGGTTTAGTCCTGGTTTAGTCCTGGTTTAGTCCTGGTTTTAGTGTTGTTTAGACCTGGTTTAGACCCGGTTTAGACCTGGTTTAGTCCTGGTTTAGACCTGGTTTAGACCCGGTTTAGACCTGGTTTAGTCCTGGTTTAGTCCTGGTTTAGTCCTGGTTTAGTCCTGGTTTAGTCCTGGTTTAGACCCGGTTTAGACCCGGTTTAGACCCGGTTTAGTCCTGGTTTAGTCCTGGTTTAGACCTGGTTTAGACCTGGTTTAGTCCTGGTTTAGACCTGGTTTAGACCTGGTTTAGTCCTGGTTTAGACCTGGTTTAGTCCTGGTTTAGTCCTGGTTTTAGTGTTGGTTTAGTCCTGGTTTAGACCCGGTTTAGACCCGGTTTAGACCTGGTTTAGACCTGGTTTAGTCCTGGTTTAGCCCTGGTTTAGTCCTGGTTTTAGTGTTGGTTTAGTCCTGGTTTAGACCCGGTTTAGACCTGGTTTAGACCCGGTTTAGACCTGGTTTAGACCTGGTTTAGACCTGGTTTAGACCTGGTTTAGACCTGGTTTAGACCCGGTTTAGACCCGGTTTAGACCTGGTTTAGACCTGGTTTAGACCCGGTTTAGACCCGGTTTAGACCCGGTTTAGACCTGGTTTTAGTGTTGGTTTAGTCCTGGTTTAGACCCGGTTTAGACCTGGTTTAGACCCGGTTTAGACCCGGTTTAGACCCGGTTTAGACCTGGTTTAGACCCGGTTTAGACCCGGTTTAGACCCGGTTTAGACCCGGTTTAGACCCGGTTTAGACCCGGTTTAGACCTGGTTTTAGTGTTGGTTTAGTCCTGGTTTAGACCCGGTTTAGACCTGGTTTAGACCCGGTTTAGACCCGGTTTAGACCCGGTTTAGACCCGGTTTAGACCTGGTTTAGACCCGGTTTAGACCTGGTTTAGACCTGGTTTAGACCTGGTTTAGACCTGGTTTAGACCTGGTTTAGACCTGGTTTAGACCTGGTTTAGACCTGGTTTAGACCTTGTTTAGACCTTGTTTAGACCTTGTTTAGACCTGGTTTAGACCTGGTTTAGACCTTGTTTAGACCTGGTTCTCTAGAATCATTTGGATCATTTCAGTCCTGGAGTCGCCGATCTCGACTGAACTAAAGGTAAAAGTTCACTGTTCACTTGATGACATCACGAGGTGGAACAGAGCGTTTGGAGCTTTGGAGATGTTACAGACGAATAATAAAGAGTTCCTCAAACATGAGAATGAAACAAACACGACTCCAGGTGTGTGAGGAGGAGTGTCTCAGGAGTGACTTTTGTGTATAATATTGGACCTTACTCAGTGTCATTCTTCTTCTGCAGACAAGGCTTCATCGCTGCCTCATGACCAACGCAAGGTTCATGCGGAGAGGGTAAGATGGAGAACATTGGAGCGTATTCACCGAGAGCATTTACTAAGGTAATATTTGCTCTTTGTTTCCGTTTGTTCTGTAGGTGGCGAAGGCGTTTTGGATGGCCATTGGAGGGGACAACGACGAAATCGACAGCCTATCCTCAGGAGAAGAAAACTAAAACCACACTCGTCTTTCTTCTGACGTAAGGTCCAGATTCTGCTCCTCACTGCTTCCACCTCAGTTCAGTCCAGTTCATAACGGCAACAGAACCAGGAACTGTTTTCCATTTAAATGTAAATGTCACAAAATAACACTTTTTAATTATGGCTAATTCACTTTTTGATTTTCTTTAAGATGCTGCTGGTGGTAAATTAAAGCAAAAGGTGAAGAACAGTAAACTGAACAAAGAAAAAGACTGAAGAAATAGTTGTAATAGTTGATGAAAAACAGGCCGTGCGTCTAGTCTGAATTCTCTGGTACAGTCGTGTTTTCAGCTGCACATTTATGGTTTTACTGGGTCAATTCTTATGGAACAAAAACTGACTGAAAATGTCGCTCCTTCCTGAATCTGAAATGATCTGAAACCTCAAACTCTGTCACCAACAAACCTGTTGGTGAGTTTCAGATTCTAGAGAGTTTAAATCAGGGGTGTCAAACTCATTCTGGTCCAGGGGCCGTTTCCACCGACTCTGATTCCAAAGGGGCCGGATCAGAAAACTCACGGCAAATATACCCCAAAAATATCAATAAGTCCAAATATTTGTGCAGAGAAACACAAATCTATTACAGAAGTCTTTTTTATTTGATGAACTCTTTCTTTTACAAAATATTATAACATTATGAACAACCTGAAACTTTAAGAAAAATACTATTTCAACACAAGCGTACAGGTTTCCCATTCACCACCTGAACAAATAGGAATTAGTCCATGTTTGTTGTAAAATCCTGCACTCGGCGTCCACTTTTCTCATTTTGGACATTTTGCTGATGAGGGCGTCACGTCGACAGTCACAACGACGGTCCTTTAAAGGAAAAGTAAAGTTTTTTACAATCTGAGCCTTATTTCTGTAATAAAACAAGTTGTTTTACTCACCCATAGCACTTTGGTGTCATATGGAGCACTTCCAGAGATGTTTTAGATTAGCGTTAGCCTAGCGCCACTTCTAGCCATAGCTCGGGGCATATAATATATTCCCCGAGCTGTAATATGCCCCGTGCGGGCTCCAAATAACACAAACTTTAGCACTTTTCAAATCATAGAAGCTCAATGTCTTAGTCTACGATTTCGTTTGAGTCAAAAGTGGCCTGTAATCCCAGATTTATCCATAGTTTACAGCTTTGCGTTTCATGTTTGGGTCCCGGGAGCTGAGAGCACAGTCCGCACATGCGCACTGGCGTCCTCATCTACTCGAAACTATGGATAAATCTCAGATTACAGGCCACTTTTGACCAAACAAAATCGTAGACTAAGACATCGGGCTTCTATGATTTGAAAAGTGCTAAAGTTTGTGTTATTTGGAGCCCGCACGGGGCATATTACATGCTCGGGGAATATATTATATGCCCCGAGCTATGGCTAGAAGTCGCTCTAGGCTAACGCTAATCTAAAACATCTCTGGAAGTGCTCCATATGACACCAAAGTGCTATGGGTGAGTAAAACAACTTGTTTTATTACCGAAATAAGGCTCAGATTGTAAAAAACGTTACTTTTCCTTGAAGAGTGTTTGGAAAGAGGCGAGTCTTCGTTTGTGCTGCTCTGGTGGGAGGGGCCACGTACAGAGGCGCTGGAGACGCTGCTGTGCTAAATAAACTGTGCAGAAAATTACCAATATTTGAATAGAAAATTAAAATATAATTAAAATATTTGAATAGAAAATCAGTCGAGGGCCAGATTAAAGGTCTTGGAGGGCCGGATCTGGCCCCCGGGCCGCATGTTTGGCCCCCCTGGTTTAGAGACTGATTTCCCGATAAAAACATTGTACTTTGTCATGAAATTTCCAAAAAGTTTATTCACTTTTCATCTTAAATGTCTTTCTATCAGTGACTTATTTTACAACAAAAACGGACTTTCCTTCAGCCGCCACCGATTGATCCGGATCAATACACGCCCTCCACACTACACGTCAGCTTTTGTCTTTGTTTTATTTTTAAATTGAGTTCTGTTTGTTAAGAGATTATTTTTTAAAATTTCCTGTACCCTGAAATTAAGGGGAAATAAATGAAACTCTTTTGTGTTCTGATAATGTCATAATTAAGTTTTAAAATCCAAGTGATATTTAAGGAATGAATATGAGAATCCGTTGGTGGACGTTATTGTCTGGAGCGTGAAATGACAGTTAAAGCAGATGAACTCGGCATCGATGAAGGATTAAAAATAAAAATGTGTCTGTATCCTGCTGCAGTCTGTGTGAAAGGACTCGTCTGACTGTTCTCTGCTCCTCGTCACAAACTTCGTTCACACAGTTTGAACACACAAAGCTGCAGATTTAGGCTCAAACAGAAACACTTCCAC
This sequence comes from Paratrypauchen microcephalus, assembly GCA_036785185.1. NCBI lineage: Eukaryota > Metazoa > Chordata > Actinopteri > Gobiiformes > Gobiidae > Paratrypauchen > Paratrypauchen microcephalus. The sequence continues at coordinate 954,456 of JAVJIX010000082.1, forward strand.
CTTCGACCTTCACTCCTCCGATCATGTGGACACGTCTGGACTGGGACAAAAAAAATGGCTCTGGCATTTTTGGCTTAGACCAGCCCCTCATAATTAGTCCTGGTTCAGACCTGATTTAGACCTGATTAGTCCTGGTTTAGTCCTGATTTAGACCTGATTAGTCCTGGTTTAGTCCTGGTTCAGACCTGGTTTAGTCCTGGTTTAGTCCTGGTTCAGACCTGGTTTAGTCCTGGTTCAATCCTGATTTAGTCCTGGTTTAGTCTTGGTTCAGACCTGATGTAGACCTGGTTTAGTCCTGGTTCAGACCTGGTTTAGTCCTGGTTCAGTCCTGATTTAGTCCTGGTTTAGTCCTGGTTCAGACCTGGTTTAGTCCTGGTTTAGTCCTAAATTGTGGGCTGGTCTCTAAGTAAAAAAAAAGAAGAAGGGCATCGGCCCCTAGGACTGTCGGCCCACCGGGAAAATGCCCGGTGTGCCTGATTACCAGTCCAGGCCTGCATGTGGATCATTTCAGTTTTGTGTTTTGCAGATGTGGACAGACTAAAGAGTTCCTCAAACACGACTCCAGCTCTGTGTGTGACCAAGTAACCACATTAGAACATTAGAGTCACTTTTGTGTGATTTTGGATCTTAAATGATAATCAATGGCAAATCACACACTGTCCTCTAGTGGCAGCACACAGTTACTGCAACCTGTTCTTTTCATTTTTAAAAGTTTGAACATTGAACATTAAACATTTGTAAAGGTTTAGTGTACTGCTTCAAACTAAATTATACAACTTGTTTTTGTCTTTCTGGTGTCTTAGTTTTGCTTTTGTATTCCCTCGTGTGTGTAAAACGGCACCAAAACTAGTTAAAAATGAAATAGTTAAAAATATAGTGTGTTCTTAAAGTTCCACTCCACAAAGCTTCTAAACTTTGACTTAACAGTTTGTGTAAATCTCGTGTGTCAGTCACTCCGGCTCCAAAACTAATGATTGTGAAATTAGTTTGGGAGCAATAATGAGCCCCCCACAAAGCCCCACTGTATCCATATGCATGAAATTAGCTGTTAATACACGCTATGAATGGTGGGTAATGCGGTGTATAATTTGGAGCAGGGTTCGTGCCCTGTGGCGTGTAAATGCCCGTCTATGGACAATTACGCTTTTCTCCTAAACATTAAAAGTTGCTTATTTGAGCTGCAGAGTCCTGAGGTGAGGACGTTCATCTGAGAACATTTCACAGAATAAATACTATGTATTCTGAATACTATGAGGAGGATTATTATAAATACTATGAGGAGGATTATTATAAATACTATGAGGAGGATTATTATAAATACTAGAGGAGGATTATTATAAATACTATCAGGAGGATTATTATAAATACTAGAGGAGGATTATTATAAATACTATCAGGAGGATTATTATAAATACTATGAGGAGGATTATTATAAATACTATGAGGAGGATTATTATAAATACTATGAGGAGGATTATTAGTAGTGGGAATCATTTATTATCATTATTATTATTATTATTGCTGTTATTACTACAGTACTACTAATATTACTATTATTATTATTGTTATTATTATGATGATTATTATTACAATTACTATTATTATTATTATTAGTAGTAGTAGTAATAATGATAATAATACATTATTATTATTACTATTATTAATATCATTATTGTTACTATTTTTATTATTATTAACAATAATGGTAATATTAGTAATAATAATAATAATGTATTATTATTACTGTTATTATTATTAGTAGTAGTATTAGTAATAGCAATAATGACAACAGTAACAACAATAATAATAATAGTAATTTATTCATTATTGTTACTATTATTATTAATAATAATATTAGTAATGGCAATAATGATAGTAATAGTAATAACAACAACAATAATAACTAATAATAATAATAATAATAAATTATTATTATTATTAGTAGAAGTATTATTATCATCATCATTATCATTATTATTATTATCATTATTATTACTATTATTATTGTTATTATGATGATTATTATTACAATTACTATTATTATTAGTAGTAGTAATAATGATAATAATACATTATTATTACTATTATTAATATCATTATTGTTACTATTTTTATTATTATTAACAATAATACTAATATTAGTAATAGCAATAACAATAATAACAGTAATAATAATAACAATAATAATGTATTATTATCATTATTACTGTTATTATTATTATTAGTAGTAGTAATATTAGTAATAGCAATAATGATAGTAATAGTAACAATAATAATAATAGTAATAGTTTATTCATTATTGTTACTATTATTATTAATAATAATAATAATAATGGCAATAATGATAGTAATAGTAATAACAACAATAATAATAACTAATAATAATAATAAATTATTATTAGTAGTAGTAGTAGAAGTAGTATTATTATTACTATTATTATTACGATTATTATCATTATTATTGTTATTATTGTTAATATTATTATTATTATCATTGTCCATCAGAATGAGAGAAGTGACGGGACTGATGAAAACTGTGAAAAGTCATTTTTATCATTTGAATATTTCTTCTGTTTTTTCATAAACCGACTTGGAACAGGAAATGAAAGTTTGAGGAAAGAGGGTGGGATTAAAGTTCACTTCTCCTTCTCTGGATGCTTTTGTGACGTCATTATTTGTGCCAAAGAAGAAATTGATCCGCTCTGCAGTTTTGTTTTTTTCTTTTTTATGTCATTAAAATAAATATTTAGACTTGGACAAACTTTATTGATCCACAAGGGAAATGATTTGGATCCAGTCGCTCCCTCATCAATATAAAACATAACAGAGGGGAACATAAAATAGATGGAACAGCAAAAAAAGAGAGACATAATTCTAAAAATAAAATCATGATCATGAAAAGTGTACAGTACATGTACAAATCAGCTTTAAATAGAAAAGTAATAAAGTCTAAAATACAATAACAAATAATCTGTGCAGATTTGGGAGCTTCAAAGAACTGCAGTGTGGAACTTTTTCTTCTTTTGCTCATTTGTGTTTGTATCTGTTTTATGTTTAAAATAAGTTCATTCATGACGTAGTTCCATCTCCAGCCACCAGGGGACGCAGTGCTACTTCGGTCATAAAGTCCTCCAGACAATCTGTGATTTAAAACTGAACATGTTTAATGCCTCTCTGTGGAACCTTCCAGGTGAGAAGAGGATTTAAAACTAAAACAAGATTCAAAGGTCCAAATAAGAAGAACATTTTAGAGCAGCAGAAAAATGAAGATCTGATCTGTGTTTGGTAGAAATCCAGAAACATCAGGAGCTAAAGACGTTTTTCTTCTAAAGACATTTAAAAAACCCACAAGAAAAGTTCCACATATAAGCTTTAAGGGATTTTAGAGACGTGACACCTGCACCAAACACCAGGACGCACCAAACACCAGGAGGCACCAAACGCCAGGACGCACCAAACGCCAGGACGCACCAAACACCAGGAGGCACCAAACGCCAGGAGGCACCAAACGCCAGGACGCACCAAACCCCAGGACGCACCAAACACCAGGAGGCACCAAACGCCAGGACGCACCAAACACCAGGAGGCACCAAACCCCAGGAGGCACCAAACCCCAGGACGCACCAAACACCAGGAGGCACCAAACACCAGGACGCACCAAACACCAGGAGGCACCAAACGCCAGGACGCACCAAACGCCAGGAGGCACCAAACGCCAGGAGGCACCAAACGCCAGGAGGCACCAAACGCCAGGACGCACCAAACGCCAGGAGGCACCAAACGCCAGGACGCACCAAACGCCAGGACGCACCAAACGCCAGGAGGCACCAAACGCCAGGACGCACCAAACGCCAGGACGCGCCAAACGCCAGGACGCACCAAAAACAGGACGCACCAAACACCAGGAGGCGCCAAACACAAGGACGCACCAAACGCCAGGAGGCGCCAAACGCCAGGAGGCGCCAAACGCCAGGAGGCGCCAAACGCCAGGAGGCACCAAACACCAGGAGGCGCCAAACGCCAGGACGCACCAAACGCCAGGACGCACCAAACGCTAGGACGCACCAAACGCCAGGACGCACCAAACGCCAGGAGGCACCAAAAACAGGACGCACCAAACACCAGGACGCACCAAACACCAGGACGCACCAAACACCAGGAGGCACCAAAAACAGGACGCACCAAACGCCAGGAGGCACCAAACGCCAGGAGGCACCAAACACCAGGACGCACCAAACGCCAGGAGGCACCAAACGCCAGGAGGCGCCAAACGCCAGGAGGCGCCAAACGCCAGGACGCGCCAAACGCCAGGACGCGCCAAACGCCAGGACGCGCCAAACGCCAGGAGGCGCCAAACGCCAGGAGGCACCAAACGCCAGGAGGCACCAAACGCCAGGACGCACCAAACGCCAGGACGCACCAAACACCAGGACGCACCAAAAACAGGACGCACCAAACACCAGGACGCACCAAACACCAGGAGGCACCAAACACCAGGAGGCACCAAAAACAGGACGCACCAAACACCAGGAGGCACCAAACACCAGGACGCACCAAACACCAGGAGGCACCAAACACCAGGACGCACCAAACACCAGGAGGCACCAAACACCAGGACGCACCAAACGCCAGGAGGCACCAAACGCCAGGAGGCACCAAACGCCAGGACGCACCAAACGCCAGGACGCACCAAAAACAGGACGCACCAAACACCAGGACGCACCAAACACCAGGAGGCACCAAACACCAGGACGCACCAAACGCCAGGACGCACCAAACGCCAGGACGCACCAAACACCAGGACGCACCAAACACCAGGACGCACCAAAAACAGGATGCACCAAACACCAGGACGCACCAAACACCAGGACGCACCAAACACCAGGAGGCACCAAACACCAGGAGGCACCAAACACCAGGACGCACCACACACCAGGAGGCACCAAAAACAGGACGCATCAAACACCAGGACGCACCAAACACCAGGACGCACCAAACGCCAGGAGGCACCAAACACCAGGACGCACCAAACACCAGGACGCACCACACACCAGGAGGCACCAAGCACCAGGACGCACCAAACGCCAGGACGCACCAAAAACAGGACGCACCAAACACCAGGACGCACCAAACACCAGGAGGCACCAAACACCAGGAGGCACCAAACACCAGGACGCACCAAACGCCAAGACGCACCAAACACCAGGAGGCACCAAACACCAGGACGCACCAAACACCAGGACGCACCAAACACAGGACGCACCAAACACCAGGAGGCACCAAACACCAGGACGCACCAAACACCAGGAGGCACCACACACCAGGACGCACCAAAAACAGGAGGCACCAAACACCAGGAGGCACCAAACACCAGGAGGCACCACACGCCAGGACGCACCAAACGCCAGGACGCACCAAACACAGGACGCACCAAACACCAGGACGCACCAAACGCCAGGACGCACCAAACGCCAGGACGCACCAAACACCAGGAGGCACCAAACACCAGGAGGCACCAAAAACAGGACGCACCAAACGCCAGGAGGCACCAAACACCAGGAGGCACCAAACACCAGGAGGCACCAAAAACAGGAGGCACCAAACACCAGGAGGCACCAAACACCAGGAGGCACCAAACACCAGGAGGCACCAAAAACAGGAGGCACCAAACACCAGGAGGCACCAAACACCAGGAGGCACCAAACACCAGGACGCGCCAAACACCAGGACGCGCCAAACACCAGGAGGCGCCAAACACCAGGAGGCACCAAACACCAGGAGGCACCAAACACCAGGACGCACCAAACGCCAGGAGGCACCAAACACCAGGACGCGCCAAACACCAGGACGCACCAAACACCAGGACGCACCAAACACCAGGACGCACTGCAACGAGATTTTCTGCTTTTCATAAAGAAATACAATGAATATTCTGCAGAACTTAAGTATTTTGTCATTTTTCCGCAGTATTTTGTGTTTGTCATGTGGCCCCTGGTCGAGACTCAACACAAAAAAACTGCATTTTAACAATGATTCATTTTGTATGAAATATTATTTAGATTTCTGTAGAATGAGACGTGTAGAAACAGGAGGACACAAACGCAACGTATGAACGCACAGACACAGGTGTGACACCCGGGGTATGAACGCACAGACACAGGTGTGACACCCGGGGTATGAACGCACAGACACAGGTGTAACACCCGGGGTATGAACGCACAGACACAGGTGTGACACCCGGGGTATGAACGCACAGACACAGGTGTGACACCCGGGGTATGAACGCACAGACACAGGTGTAACACCCGGGGTATGAACGCACAGACACAGGTGTGACACCCGGGGTATGAACGCACAGACACAGGTGTGACACCCGGGGTATGAACGCACAGACACAGGTGTAACACCCGGGGTATGAACGCACAGACACAGGTGTAACACCCGGGGTATGAACGCACAGACACAGGTGTAACACCCGGGGTATGAACGCACAGACACAGGTGTGACACCCGGGGTATGAACGCACAGACAGGAAGTAAAACTAAAAAGAACAAACTGACAAAATAAAACACTGAAGGAATAAGATACAGAAAATGCGCGACAACAAAAACCACGACAGAAACAGAAACGGCTTTGGAACAAAAACTGAGGAAAAAATGTGTGAAAATGATTATTCTTATGAAAAGATACAGGACTGAAGTTACAACAGCATAAAACATTTGTGAAACACTTAAAAAACAAATACAATTCCAATCCAAAACTAATGATAAATCAATAATAAAGCAGAACTCCTGAGGTGTTTGTTTGTGATTCTGCTCAGGTTTTGTCCTGTTTGTCCCACACGAGGTTCTGATCCTGCAGATTCAACACGAGTTCTTCTCTCACACTGAAAACACTCTGTTCCACCTGGTGATGTCATCATGTGGTGATACAGGAAGTGCTCCACTGTGTTTTTAAACTCCACACACCTTCACTAGAATCATGTGGATCATTTCAGTCCTGGAGTCGACATAAGTTTAAGTTTATGTTTGGAAGCAGCTCTGAATCTATTTGCATTTCTTTTTCTGAAAGTGAAAATACATTTTTCCCATTTTCTTTTTGAAAATTTGAGATTTAAACGTGTAGATGCTAATTAGCGAACTCACAATTTTATTCACTTTTTTCAGTTTGTAAAACTTAAAAATCTGAACAGTGTACGTCTAATTTAGCTGTTTCTACTGTTTCAGATTTAGAAAGTTTTATGGTTTAGACCAGGGGTGGGCAAACTATGGCCCGGGGGCCATATGTGGCCCGTTCACCTTTTTAATCCGTCCCGCCGAACTTGAATAAATTATAATAATAAACTTTTTTTTAATGTTTTATTTTCCCTGCAATTGTGGCGTTTCCCAGTAGATGGCGCACTTTAGATACATTCACCTTTGTTGAGGTGCTCCATTCTCAAACCTTCTGAAAGATGAGCAGAGCTATAAAAAAAAAGAAAAGTGGACAGAGAATGTGGAGTGTTTAAAGGAAAAGTAACGTTTTTTACAATCTGAGCCTTATTTCTGTAATAAAACAAGTTGTTTTACTCACCCATAGCACTTTGGTGTCAATTCGATGTCTTAGTCTACGATTTCGTGTGGTCAAAAGTGGCCTGTAATCCGAGATTTATCCATAGTTTCGAGTAGATGAGGAGGCCAGTGCGCATGTGCGGACTGTGCTCTCAGCTCCCGGGACCCAAACAAGAAATGCAAAGATGTAAACTATGGATAAATCTGGGATTACAGGCCACTTTTGACTCAAACGAAATCGTAGACTAAGACATCGAGCTTCTATGATTTGAAAAGTGCTAAAGTTTGTGTTATTTGGAGCCCGCACGGGGCATATTACATGCTCGGGGAATATATTATATGCCCCGAGCTATGGCTAGAAGTCGCGCTAGGCTAACGCTAATCTAAAACATCTCTGGAAGTGCTCCATATGACACCAAAGTGCTGTGGGTGAGTAAAACAACTTGTTTTATTACCGAAATAAGGCTCAGATTGTAAAAAACGTTACTTTTCCTTTAATAAAGAGCGGACAAGTAAATATTTTTTTATCGAACACCGATCAGCTGCTTTGTGCCTGTTCGGCAAAGACACTGTGGTTTTCAAAGAACAGAATATCAGCCGTGACTTTACCACAAAACCAAGAGCAGAACGGGAACACCAACACTGTTCCCACGGAAATCAAGAGGAAGTTTCTCTGCTGTTGTGTAAAAAATGCATTTACGTGTTTTTTTTTTTTTTTTTTTTAATTTAACCACTAAAGTCCCATTGAGATGAATAATCTCTTTTTCAAGGGAGTCCCGGCCAAGACAGCGGCACAGATCAATACAATTACAAAACCATTTCAAAACAATTTAAGCAATTACAAGCAATAAAATGTTTCACAAACCATAGATTTCAATTCCAAACCTTTGAGCAAGATTTTAAACTGTCCTATAGAGACCAGTTCCTTTAGTTTCCAGTCTTTTTGTAGGTTGTTCCAGGTTGTGGGAGCAGAATCCTGGAACACCCTTTTACCAGCTTCTGTGCGAACACTCGGCACAGTCACAGCAGAGCTTCCTGAGAGCGTAAACAATAATGTCCAGTCGCTCTTGGCTGAAGATATTCCCACAGATCTGAGGGGAGCAGGCGCTGAAGACCCTTATAAATGAACATGACCAGTGAGTGAGCCTGAGTGTCCAGTGCTGACCAGTCCACACCTCTGTGAACTGTACACACGTGTGTACAGTTCACAGAGGTGTGTGTGTGTGTGTGTGTGTACAGTTCACAGAGGTGTGTGTGTGTGTGTGTGTGTGTGTGTGTGTGTGTGCGAGGGTCTGGACTGGGACAAAAAAATGGCCCTGGCATTTTTGGCTTAGGCCAGCCCCTCATAATTAGTCCTGGTTTAGTCCTGGTTTAGTCCTGTTTCAGACCTGGTTTAGTCCTGGTTTAGTCCTGGTTTAGTCCTGGTTTAGACCTGGCTTAGTCCTGGCTTAGTCCTGGTTTAGTCCTGGTTTAGTCCTGGTTTAGTCCTGTTTCAGACCTGGTTTAGTCCTGGTTTAGTCCTGGTTCAGACCTGGTTTAGTCCTGGTTCAGTCCTGGTTCAGACCTGGTTTAGTCCTGGTTTAGTCCTGGTTTAGACCTGGTTTAGACCTGGTTTAGTCCTGGTTTAGTCCTGGTTTAGTCCTGGTTTAGTCCTGTTTCAGACCTGGTTTAGTCCTGGTTTAGTCCTGGTTTAGTCCTGGTTTAGTCCTGGTTTAGACCTGGCTTAGTCCTGGCTTAGTCCTGGTTTAGTCCTGGCTTAGTCCTGGTTTAGTCCTGGTTTAGTCCTGGTTTAGTCCTGTTTCAGACCTGGTTTAGTCCTGGTTTAGTCCTGGTTCAGACCTGGTTTAGTCCTGGTTCAGTCCTGGTTCAGACCTGGTTTAGTCCTGGTTTAGTCCTGGTTTAGACCTGGTTTAGACCTGGTTTAGTCCTGGTTTAGTCCTGGTTTAGTCCTGGTTTAGTCCTGTTTCAGACCTGGTTTAGTCCTGGTTTAGTCCTGGTTTAGTCCTGGTTTAGACCTGGCTTAGTCCTGGCTTAGTCCTGGTTTAGTCCTGGTTTAGTCCTGGTTTAGTCCTGGTTCAGACCTGGTTTAGTCCTGGTTCAGTCCTGGTTCAGACCTGGTTTAGTCCTGGTTTAGTCCTGGTTTAGACCTGGTTTAGACCTGGTTTAGTCCTGGTTTAGTCCTGTTTCAGACCTGGTTTAGTCCTGGTTTAGTCCTGGTTTAGTCCTGGTTTAGACCTGGTTTAGACCTGGTTTAGTCCTGGTTTAGTCCTGGTTCAGACCTGGTTTAGTCCTGGTTCAGACCTGGTTTAGTCCTGGTTTAGTCCTGGTTTAGTCCTGTTTCAGACCTGGTTTAGTCCTGGTTTAGTCCTGGTTCAGTCCTGGTTCAGACCTGGTTTAGTCCTGGTTCAGACCTGGTTTAGTCCTGGTTTAGTCCTGGTTCAGTCCTGGTTCAGACCTGGTTTAGTCCTGGTTTAGTCCTGGTTTAGTCCTGTTTCAGACCTGGTTTAGTCCTGGTTTAGTCCTGGTTCAGAACTGGTTTAGTCCTGGTTTAGTCCTGGTTTAGTCCTGGTTTAGTCCTGTTTCAGACCTGGTTTAGTCAGCTTCTGCTCCTGAGATAAAGTGAACATTAGTGCGGATCTGCAACCCTGTTACCTGCAACCCTGTTACTGTGATTAGAGGAAATACAGAAATAAAACAAATAAATCATGTCATAAAAATTTTACCAGTGATCCATAAGCTGAGCTAATATGTATATGCTATATGAATATGTAGCAGAAAAGTGAAGGTTTATTTTTCAAGAATTTTAAAGCCAAAATATCCTCCAATTCTGGAATGACCCAGAAACGTTTGTTGTCATGGTAACCGAGTTGATCAACTCTTATAAAATCCTTTGACTATCCCTGATTTCTACGGAGCCCGTAAAGGCTCACAGAAAATCTTTTTCAGGGGGCGTCAATAAAGCGCACGCTCACTTTGCAAAGCGTGTCCTCGTTTTGTGAAATCGCGTCCTCATTTTATTAAGTCGCGCGTCCGTGTAAATAGAGCACGCGCTCGTTTACCTAAATCGTGGAGTCGTCTTACTAAAACTGTGCGCTCGCTAAAATTGAGTCGTGCCCACGTTATAAACCTCGTGAGCGCGATTTACTAAAGCGCGGCCACGATTTCAAAATGAGCACACATTTTATACGTCTCGTGTGCTCGTTTTGAGCAAATTTAAACCAGAGCACGTTTTAGATAAACGAGGGCACAACTTCATACAGCGACCGCACGATTTAGTAAACGAGCGAGCCAAGACCAGACCAGGACTGGACCAGGACTGGACCAGGACTGGACCAGGACTGGACCAGGCCAAGACCAGATCAAGACCAGATCAGTACCAGGCCAGGACTGGACCAGGACTGGACCAGGACTGGACCAGGACTGGACCAGGACCAGACCAGGACCAGATCAAGACCAGATTAGGACCAGGCCAAGACCAGATCAGGACCAGGCCAAGACCAGACCAAGACCAGATCAAGACCAGATTAGGACCAGGCCAAGACCAGACCAAGACCAGATTAGGACCAGGCCAAGACCAGATCAGGACCAGGCTAAAACCAGACACAGACTAGATCAGGACCAGACCAAGACCAGATCAAGACCAGGCCAGGACTGGACCAGGACAAGACCAGATTAGGACCAGGCCAAGACCAGATCAGGACCAGGCCAAAACCAGACTAGACCAAGACCAGATCAGGACCAGGCCAGGACTGGAGCAGGACCAGACCAGGACCAGGCCAAGACCAGATCAGGACCAGACCAAGACCAGATCAGGACCAGACCAAGACCAGATCAAGACCAGACCAAGACCAGGCCAAGACCAGCACTAGGACCAGGACCAGGCCAAGACCAGACAGCACATTATATTTAAACGAGTGTGCGATTTAGTAAACTGAGAGCGCGCTCTACATACGTGACTTAATAAAAGGAGCGCACGCTTTCTTGCCACCCCTCAAAAAAGATTTTTCCCTGAGTTTGTTTTTCACAGGTTCAAGATGATTTGCATCAGCTAAAACTGGACCTCCAGAAACTCCACAGACAGAGAATGAAATGAAGATGTTTATTTTTCTTGTAATAAAACACAGACGTAAAGCAGGACTACTGCAGGAGCTGTCCACAGAGACGTGCTGAAGACGAGCTGAAAACACGAGCTGCTGCTGGTGCGTCTGAAGACACAGAGCAGACGCCTGGTTCCTGGTGAACATCGTCTCAGACAGGTTCTCCTGTCTCTTTGTGAATATTCTATTTTATTTTTATTATATTTAGCCAAGAGAAATTTCACACGGGGAACCACAACTGAAACGTTTACCCGACCTGCAGGGACGCCCACGGGAAGGAAAGGTACAGTGTGGACAAGAGCGATGAAATCAATACATGGATATCAATGAATAATTGTGGACATACCTGCTGGTCAAAGCCTGATCCCGTCAGATCTCAGAAGCTCAGCAGGGCCTGGTCAGGACTCAGACGGTCAGGACTCGGACGGTCAGGACTCGGACGGTCAGGACTAAGATGGTCAGGACTCAGACGGTCAGGACTCGGACGGTCAGGACTCAGACGGTCAGGACTCGGACGGTCAGGACTCAGACGGTCAGGACTCAGACGGTCAGGACTCAGATGGTCAGGACTCGGACGGTCAGGACTCAGACGGTCAGGACTCAGATGGTCAGGACTCAGATGGTCAGGACTCAGATGGTCAGGACTCGGACGGTCAGGACTCAGACGGTCAGGACTCAGACGGTCAGGACTCGGACGGTCAGGACTCAGACGGTCAGGACTCGGACGGTCAGGACTCAGATGGTCAGGACTAAGATGGTCAGGACTCAGATGGTCAGGACTCAGACGGTCAGGACTCAGACGGTCAGGACTCGGACGGTGAATTCCAGGTGCCACAGGGGGGCGCTAGTCACAAAAACTGTTGTTATGTTCTTAGGCAAGACACTTCACCCACATTGCCGAGTATGAGAGTGGAGTGTGTGTGAGTGTTGGAGGTGGTCGGAGGGGCCAATGGTGCAGATTGGCAGCTTTCCTTCCGTCAGTCTGCCCCAGGGCAGCTGTGGCTACAGAAAGTATCACCACCACCAAGTGTGGAGTGAATGAACAATGAAGTGTAAAGAGATTTGGGCGTCATGAAAGGTGCTGTATAAATGCTATGAATTATTATTATTATTATTAATAATAATAATAATAATAATACATTTTATTTGTTAGGCGCCTTTCAAGGCTCTCAAGGTCGCCGTACATCAAAATATTAAATACATTAATACAGTACATCATAAAACCAGATAAAACAGAATAAAAACAAGTGTAAAAATACATTTTAAAAAACAAATACAGATTAAAAGACAGTGCAGTTTTGATCAGAGTGAGAAGGCCTTTCTAAACAGATGAGTTTTGAGTTTAGAATATTATTATTATTATTATTATTATTATTATTATTATTATTATTATTATTAATAAAATATTATTATTTTATTAAATATTATTATTGATATAAAATATATAAATTATTATTGTTATTATTATTATTATTATTATTATTATTATTATTAATAATAATAATAATAATAATAATAATAATAATAATAATAATAGAAATGTGTTTCTTTGGATATTTGATGAAAACAATGAAATGACATTATGTTCTAACTATAATCACAAACAAAATCAGTTGTGAACAGTTGTGGGGAGAAACAATCGCCCCTTTTACAAAGCCGTTAGAGTGATTAATGATTCATATTTGTAATTTATGAGGATTGTTTTAGTTCTAGCTTTAACTCAAAGATTGATTGTCACAAATGTGATTGGGAAGTATTGTGGCTCCTGATCACTTGACAAACTGTCCATGTCTCGTTTGTATTGATTGTGACAGTCCGAGGGGGTAAAGTACGAGCGGACATAAAGGTCAGTCACTTAGTGATGTCAGAAGTAACACATTTATCTTTGCAAAGGTCAGCATCAGTTTCATGTTTGTTTGTTTGACACTCTTTTCTTTACTCGCTCGGGGGATTGTTTTGTGCTTTTCTCACACGGGAGACAAAGGCTGGACTGTCACATCTCCGAGATGGAAGTTCTGGCCACAGAAGCAGAAAGCAGCAGATTGCGGCACATCAGCATTCTTGTAAAGAAAGTGGAGCCTGATTGCTGTGCTATGGGCTGCTGGTTTACAGCTGTCTCTGGACAGAAGCACTACCTGCTCCAGCATGCCAATAAGACAGCCGGAGCTCCACACTGGCACCGTGCCCGCCGCTCAGGCCAGCTCCACTCTGTGCCCACGCCAGACAATGAGCTTCTGCATTCTAGCGATTTTACAAAGGCTACCACCTTTTCCAAAGCTGCTTGAGACAGATGTGTGCCTTTGAGGGGAGACTGGGAGCACCTGGCCCTACCTGTGGTCTGTCAGAGAGCTCAGTGGGCTGGAGAGGATGGAGCATGTGCAGAGGTTTAATACAACTTTGTTCCACAAGACAAAGAAGTGTGATTTCAGCTTTAAAAGTCTAGACTGGAAACATAAAGGAAGTCATGTTAATGCTGTTATGGTGGAGCCTGTAGGACTAGAATAAATGATAGATAACAGCAGCTTATTCAAAACGCACGTCCCTTTACATGAGGTGTGTTTTAACCCTTAAACGGCTCGTGGAGACACTTGGTGATGTCACCTTGTGGTTGATGCTTCCTGTTGTGTTTTCAGTCCAAACTCAGTGTCCCGCCTGTTTGTGTGGGGAGGATTCAGACGAGTGAAGAGGCCGGAGGTAAAAGAGGTCAAATTCATTTTAAAACAACATAATACTAATGTTTACACTTAAGAAGAGTTCACAAATCAATATTTGGTGCAATAACCCTTATTTTTAATCACAGCTTTCATGCTCTCCACAAGTCTTTACATTGTTCTTGGGTCCTAGTTTAGACCTGGTTTAGTCCTAGTTTAGACCTGGTTTAGTCCTTGTTTAGACCTGGTTTAGTCCTAGTTTAGACCTGGTTCAGACCTGGTTTAGTCCTACTTTAGACCTGGTTTAGTCCTGGTTCAGACCGAGTTTAGACCTGGTTTAGTCCTAGTTTAGACCTGGTTTAGTCCTAGTTTAGACCTGGTTCAGACCTGGTTTAGTCCTAGTTTAGACCTGGTTCAGACCTGGTTTAGTCCTGGTTCAGACCTGGTTTAGTCCTAGTTTAGACCTGGTTCAGACCTGGTTTAGTCCTACTTTAGACCTGGTTTAGTCCTGGTTCAGACCTGGTTTAGTCCTTGTTTAGACCTGGTTTAGTCCTAGTTTAGACCTGGTTCAGACCTGGTTTAGTCCTACTTTAGACCTGGTTTAGTCCTGGTTCAGACCTGGTTTAGTCCTTGTTTAGACCTGGTTTAGTCCTAGTTTAGACCTGGTTCAGACCTGGTTTAGTCCTACTTTAGACCTGGTTTAGTCCTGGTTCAGACCTGGTTTAGTCCTAGTTTAGACCTGGTTTAGTCCTAGTTTAGACCTGGTTTAGTCCTGGTTCAGACCTGGTTTAGTCCTTGTTTAGACCTGATTTAGTCCTAGTTTAGACCTGGTTCAGACCTGGTTTAGTCCTAGTTTAGACCTGGTTTAGTCCTTGTTTAGACCTGATTTAGTCCTAGTTTAGACCTGGTTCAGACCTGGTTTAGTCCTAGTTTAGACCTGGTTTAGTCCTTGTTTAGACCTGATTTAGTCCTAGTTTAGACCTGGTTCAGACCTGGTTTAGTCCTAGTTTAGACCTGGTTTAGTCCTGGTTCAGACCTGGTTTAGTCCTACTTTAGACCTGGTTTAGTCCTGGTTCAGACCTGGTTTAGTCTTGGTTCAGACCTGGTTTAGTCTTGGTTCAGACCTGGTTTAGTCCTACTTTAGTCCTGGTTTAGTCCTGGTTCAGACCTGGTTTAGTCCTGGTTTAGTCCTGGTTCAGACCTGGTTTAGTCCTGGTTCAGACCTGGTTTAGTCCTGGTTCAGACCTGGTTTAGTCTTGGTTCAGACCTGGTTTAGTCCTGGTTCAGACCTGGTTTAGTCCTGGTTCAGACCTGGTTTAGTCTTGGTTCAGACCTGGTTTAGTCCTGGTTTAGACCTGGTTTAGTCTTGGTTCAGACCTGGTTTAGTCCTGGTTCAGACCTGGTTTAGTCCAAGTCTTTACATTGTTCTTGGGTCCTAGTTCAGACCTGGTTTAGTCTTGGTTCAGACCTGGTTTAGTCCTGGTTCAGACCTGGTTTAGTCCTGGTTCAGACCTGGTTTAGTCCTGGTTCAGACCTGGTTTAGTCCTAGTTTAGACCTGGTTTAGTCCTGGTTCAAACCTGGTTTAGTCCTTGTTTAGACCTGATTTAGTCCTGGTTTAGACCTGATTTAGTCCTTGTTTAGACCTGGTTCAGACCTGGTTTAGTCCTTGTTTAGACCTGGTTTAGTCCTGGTTCAGACCTGGTTTAGTCCTTGTTTAGACCTGGTTTAGTCCTGGTTCAGACCTGGTTTAGTCCTAGTTTAGACCTGGTTTAGTCCTGGTTCAGACCTGGTTTAGTCCTTGTTTAGACCTGATTTAGTCCTAGTTTAGACCTGGTTCAGACCTGGTTTAGTCCTTGTTTAGACCTGGTTTAGTCCTGGTTCAAACCTGGTTTAGTCCTGGTTTAGACCTGGTTTAGTCCTTGTTTAGACCTGGTTTAGTCCTGGTTTAGACCTGATTTAGTCCTGGTTTAGACCTGGTTTAGTCCTGGTTTAGACCTGATTTAGTCCTGATTTAGACCTGGTTTAGTCCTGGTTTAGACCTGGTTTAGTCCTTGTTTAGACCTGGTTTAGTCCTGGTTTAGACCTGGTTTAGTCCTGGTTTAGACCTAGTTTAGACCTGGTTCAGACCTGGTTTAGTCCTTGTTTAGACCTGGTTTAGTCCTGGTTTAGACCTGGTTTAGTCCTTGTTTAGACCTGGTTTAGTCCTTGTTTAGACCTGGTTTAGTCCTGGTTTAGACCTGATTTAGTCCTGGTTTAGACCTGGTTTAGTCCTGGTTTAGACCTGATTTAGTCCTGATTTAGACCTGGTTTAGTCCTGGTTTAGACCTGGTTTAGTCCTTGTTTAGACCTGGTTTAGTCCTGGTTTAGACCTGGTTCAGACCGAGTTTAGACCTGGTTTAGTCCTAGTTTAGACCTGGTTTAGTCCTAGTTTAGACCTGGTTCAGACCTGGTTTAGTCCTAGTTTAGACCTGGTTCAGACCTGGTTTAGTCCTGGTTCAGACCTGGTTTAGTCCTAGTTTAGACCTGGTTCAGACCTGGTTTAGTCCTACTTTAGACCTGGTTTAGTCCTGGTTCAGACCTGGTTTAGTCCTTGTTTAGACCTGGTTTAGTCCTAGTTTAGACCTGGTTCAGACCTGGTTTAGTCCTACTTTAGACCTGGTTTAGTCCTGGTTCAGACCTGGTTTAGTCCTTGTTTAGACCTGGTTTAGTCCTAGTTTAGACCTGGTTCAGACCTGGTTTAGTCCTACTTTAGACCTGGTTTAGTCCTGGTTCAGACCTGGTTTAGTCCTAGTTTAGACCTGGTTTAGTCCTAGTTTAGACCTGGTTTAGTCCTGGTTCAGACCTGGTTTAGTCCTTGTTTAGACCTGATTTAGTCCTAGTTTAGACCTGGTTCAGACCTGGTTTAGTCCTAGTTTAGACCTGGTTTAGTCCTTGTTTAGACCTGATTTAGTCCTAGTTTAGACCTGGTTCAGACCTGGTTTAGTCCTAGTTTAGACCTGGTTTAGTCCTTGTTTAGACCTGATTTAGTCCTAGTTTAGACCTGGTTCAGACCTGGTTTAGTCCTAGTTTAGACCTGGTTTAGTCCTGGTTCAGACCTGGTTTAGTCCTACTTTAGACCTGGTTTAGTCCTGGTTCAGACCTGGTTTAGTCTTGGTTCAGACCTGGTTTAGTCTTGGTTCAGACCTGGTTTAGTCCTACTTTAGTCCTGGTTTAGTCCTGGTTCAGACCTGGTTTAGTCCTGGTTTAGTCCTGGTTCAGACCTGGTTTAGTCCTGGTTCAGACCTGGTTTAGTCCTGGTTCAGACCTGGTTTAGTCTTGGTTCAGACCTGGTTTAGTCCTGGTTCAGACCTGGTTTAGTCCTGGTTCAGACCTGGTTTAGTCTTGGTTCAGACCTGGTTTAGTCCTGGTTTAGACCTGGTTTAGTCTTGGTTCAGACCTGGTTTAGTCCTGGTTCAGACCTGGTTTAGTCCAAGTCTTTACATTGTTCTTGGGTCCTAGTTCAGACCTGGTTTAGTCTTGGTTCAGACCTGGTTTAGTCCTGGTTCAGACCTGGTTTAGTCCTGGTTCAGACCTGGTTTAGTCCTGGTTCAGACCTGGTTTAGTCCTAGTTTAGACCTGGTTTAGTCCTGGTTCAAACCTGGTTTAGTCCTTGTTTAGACCTGATTTAGTCCTGGTTTAGACCTGATTTAGTCCTTGTTTAGACCTGGTTCAGACCTGGTTTAGTCCTTGTTTAGACCTGGTTTAGTCCTGGTTCAGACCTGGTTTAGTCCTTGTTTAGACCTGGTTTAGTCCTGGTTCAGACCTGGTTTAGTCCTAGTTTAGACCTGGTTTAGTCCTGGTTCAGACCTGGTTTAGTCCTTGTTTAGACCTGATTTAGTCCTAGTTTAGACCTGGTTCAGACCTGGTTTAGTCCTTGTTTAGACCTGGTTTAGTCCTGGTTCAAACCTGGTTTAGTCCTGGTTTAGACCTGGTTTAGTCCTTGTTTAGACCTGGTTTAGTCCTGGTTTAGACCTGATTTAGTCCTGGTTTAGACCTGGTTTAGTCCTGGTTTAGACCTGATTTAGTCCTGATTTAGACCTGGTTTAGTCCTGGTTTAGACCTGGTTTAGTCCTTGTTTAGACCTGGTTTAGTCCTGGTTTAGACCTGGTTTAGTCCTGGTTTAGACCTAGTTTAGACCTGGTTCAGACCTGGTTTAGTCCTTGTTTAGACCTGGTTTAGTCCTGGTTTAGACCTGGTTTAGTCCTTGTTTAGACCTGGTTTAGTCCTTGTTTAGACCTGGTTTAGTCCTGGTTTAGACCTGATTTAGTCCTGGTTTAGACCTGGTTTAGTCCTGGTTTAGACCTGATTTAGTCCTGATTTAGACCTGGTTTAGTCCTGGTTTAGACCTGGTTTAGTCCTTGTTTAGACCTGGTTTAGTCCTGGTTTAGACCTGGTTTAGTCCTGGTTTAGACCTAGTTTAGACCTGGTTCAGACCTGGTTTAGTCCTTGTTTAGACCTGGTTTAGTCCTGGTTTAGACCTGGTTTAGTCCTTGTTTAGACCTGGTTTAGTCCTAGTTTAGACCTGGTTTAGTCCTAGTTTAGACCTGGTTTAGTCCTAGTTCAGACCTGGTTTAGTCCTTGTTTAGACCTGGTTTAGTCCTGGTTTAGACCTGGTTTAGTCCTGGTTTAGTCCTGGTTTAGACCTGGTTCAGACCTGGTTTAGTCCTAGTTTAGACCTGGTTCAGACCTGGTTTAGTCCTGGTTTAGACCTGGTTTAGTCCTGGTTTAGACCTGATTTAGTCCTGGTTTAGACCTGGTTTAGTCCTGATTTAGACCTGGTTTAGTCCTGGTTTAGACCTGGTTTAGTCCTGGTTCAAACCTGGTTTAGTCCTGGTTTAGACCTGGTTTAGTCCTTGTTTAGACCTGGTTTAGTCCTGGTTTAGACCTGATTTAGTCCTGGTTTAGACCTGGTTTAGTCCTGGTTTAGACCTGATTTAGTCCTGATTTAGACCTGGTTTAGTCCTGGTTTAGACCTGGTTTAGTCCTTGTTTAGACCTGGTTTAGTCCTGGTTTAGACCTGGTTTAGTCCTGGTTTAGACCTAGTTTAGACCTGGTTCAGACCTGGTTTAGTCCTTGTTTAGACCTGGTTTAGTCCTGGTTTAGACCTGGTTTAGTCCTTGTTTAGACCTGGTTTAGTCCTTGTTTAGACCTGGTTTAGTCCTGGTTTAGACCTGATTTAGTCCTGGTTTAGACCTGGTTTAGTCCTGGTTTAGACCTGATTTAGTCCTGATTTAGACCTGGTTTAGTCCTGGTTTAGACCTGGTTTAGTCCTTGTTTAGACCTGGTTTAGTCCTGGTTTAGACCTGGTTTAGTCCTGGTTTAGACCTAGTTTAGACCTGGTTCAGACCTGGTTTAGTCCTTGTTTAGACCTGGTTTAGTCCTGGTTTAGACCTGGTTTAGTCCTTGTTTAGACCTGGTTTAGTCCTAGTTTAGACCTGGTTTAGTCCTAGTTTAGACCTGGTTTAGTCCTAGTTCAGACCTGGTTTAGTCCTTGTTTAGACCTGGTTTAGTCCTGGTTTAGACCTGGTTTAGTCCTGGTTTAGTCCTGGTTTAGACCTGGTTCAGACCTGGTTTAGTCCTAGTTTAGACCTGGTTCAGACCTGGTTTAGTCCTGGTTTAGACCTGGTTTAGTCCTAGTTCAGAAGAGGCCGGAGGTAGGTCCACTTTAAACCCCACTGACCCCAGACTCGTGTGCTCTGATTCGACACCAGGCTCTTGTTATTTTTGCTGCGTATTTTGAATTTATTCCAATTCATGTTTTTGCTGTTATATTTTTTGTGATGTGTCCAAATCATTTCCATTGTGGATCAATAAAGTCTAAGTCTTGTCCAGGACACAAGGACACTTCTCTTCATTTTGGAGAAGACGTGAAATGCTCCAGGACGGGTTTGTTTGATCGTCAGTCGGACTATTGTTTCTTTCTGAATTTAATGTCGTACAAATGTGTTTGTGTTTGTCTGCAGGAGTAAAAACTGTTGAGTTCAGGTGCCTCAGGACAGAACGACATGAACCTGAGCTCCACCTCCGCCCTCCGTCACCTCCAAGAGCCCACGGACAGGGACGGCCTCTCACAGGTCGGGCTTCTGCCGCTCTCGTGTTCTATTGTGAACAGAAAGAGAGAAACTGTTTTTGTTTGTTTTTTAGAGTTTGTCAGAGGAACCTCCTGAAAATACCACAATACTGACTTTTATTAAACTGGGTCATCTC